>VXAK01025085.1:267001-310722 GCA_013399435.1 Arenaria interpres
CACAAAGAAAAAAAAGTTATGTGATCTCATTGCAGAAAAAGTACAATATCTTTATGTTGAGAATTATGTAACTTGAAAGAAGAATCACACCTCTCATTTGTTGGCCACCAGCAAACCAGTGCTGTACAGCAACGAAGAATTGTCATATGTCAAGAGTCATTTGTCAAGACACCAAAAAACCCCAAAAGTTTATTAAAAGTGCCATGTCTTCTGCAAAATCACCAGAGCAAACAAAGCTCGACTCAGCTTCAGAAGGAATCAAACAGCCACCTTCTGTTTCTTACTAATACAGATGCGTGTATTAGATTTCCTATACCAATAAACCCATTTATAGGTACCTACACCTTTAAGTGGGAAAAGGGAGCACACTGGAAATAACAGGGCTAAAATTTTGCTTAAATGTATGCATTAAAATGCATACACAGCATTTTAATTGTGCATCTTCACTACCAGTGTACGGATCAGATTAACTACAGCAAATACTGCATATTTACCATGCCATAGAATAAAATCAGAACACGCTTCATGAAAAGTGGTATCTTTCAAGAACACCAAAAATACATTAACACCAAAAAGTATTTTAAAAAAATCAATTTCTGCAGGTGATAATTAAACTGTCTTGTTCTATGGCTGCTTTCTTCTTGAATCTTTGAGCTATTAAAAGGAAATCAGAAAGCAAAATACCAAAACCTATGGCAAGAGCTAACTTTGCACCAATTTTACTCCCCTCCTGTCAGGCATGTTTTGTGGAAACATTCCCCTCACACCATATTATACACCCACTTCGTCTAATACAGGTTCTTTTATTACTGCAGGGGGCTGAGATAGAAAAAAAAAAAAAAACAAACTCCAATACCAGATCATATTCGAACTTACAAGAAAGTAAATTTGAACACAAGAGGTATTTCTATAGATTAGGTGGATCAGACCCATCTAGAAGTTTGATAATGCAATTAATAATGCAGCAACTTTCTCTTTTTACAACGGAATTGCAGCTTGTTTATATCTACAGAGACTATTCAGAAATCAACCATCTAATATCACTGTGAAAAAACTTTCAGTTTTGCTTTGAAACGGGTGTAACTTAACACATACAGAAAAAACACACTTTACGAGGACTGTCCACATGAACTTTAAAAAATTTAAACTCCCTTAAAAAAGAAATCTGGTTAAGCATTTGGTCTTTCAATTGATTCAACGCTCCTACAGGAAAGAGATCTACATTCACAAAATGTAGCAATTTTTCACTTTGAATACGTACCATGCATCACTGTACATACCAAGAAGAAAGAATCTGTGTATCCTAATAAGCATCCACACTGGGTACTTTAAAATAAACAGCATCCATTTGAACAAAAATATACTTCCAACAACAGAATTTCTCTATTAAATCCATGTTTATTGCTTAAGTTTTATCACAGTGGAGATTAAATTATGCTTAATCATCCGGTCAGTGCTTTTGTACCTTCTTCAATGCCAAAAAAACCCATTTAAACCAAGTCATTCATACACTCGAAGTTTTATTACCATCCCACCATTCATCGCCTCTGTGTGCTCCTTTAGTCGCCACAAACTGCAAGATTGTAAAAAGGTATAGCTAATAGGCTTATTTATAATACCATTTTCTTCAAGTATTCAGAAAGCAGTACAAGTAGCTGTACTGTATATTAGAAACATATCTGTACTGTTATTTATTGCTATAGGATAGAGGCTCCTGATGGAATGATAGTGAAATATTGCATCACTGTGTATGAAGATGATCTCAGCATCCTGTAATCATCGCAACTCTTCCCATGTTAGTGAACAACACTAGGTAACTGGGTTTCTTTCCTTTCTCTTTCAGGCATGGGATTTCAAACTACAAATAAATAAAGCATACACTCACAACATGTGTAGTGCAAATTCCAAGTAAACAGAATGACATGGAAATAAACTCATAGTTGCCAACTCCGGTTCCGCAGGGCGGTTGTGATTTTTACGCCCAGGGCCCTGCATCCCCGCCCCCGGTGCACAAGCCACCGCCAGCGTCCCATGTCGGCGACAATGATTGAAAGAGATTGTTGCAGGGAGGGACAACAGCAGGGGAAGGGGGTGACGACCACCACCTCTGCAAAACTCCCACTCGGGTGGCCAGGCTTCACCCCACGCCTCCCGTCGGAGCTGGGAAGGAAGGCTTGTCCCCCATGCGAAGAGCAGCCTCCCATCCCGCATCCCAGAATTCGTATTGGCAACTATGTGAAACATGGATTGCGTGGCCCAGACTAAGAGAAGGTAATATTTTTTTTTCCAGATACAACCATTGAAAGAGAACATCTACAACACTGCGATTTAGAAAGAACTTAATAGTAATGAGAATTAATAGGAAAGACATTCAACCTTGGGGTGGGCGGGGGTGTTTGTTGTTTGTTTTTTAAGCAAACCCCAAATAGTGGTTTGATTCTGCACAGCTCTGGGCCATTACAAAACCTTCTGCATTAAGCACAGGGCTAGATTTTCTTTTTTGTTGTTGTTGTTTGTTTCATTTATTTTTCTTAATTATGCAAATCTACTTCCCACACAGCCATATTATAAACTGAAATAGAAGTCCCTAATATTTTCACGGTGTAAATTATATATGCAGAGAAAGGCAACAAATAAAATTTTGTATAAATTAAAAATTAAGACATATTGTAGACTTGCTCAAGACCCTTTTCTCCAAAGTACTGGTAGTGAGCAGAAGAGTCATGCAGCTTATCAGTAAAACGAGTATATATTTTTGCCATTTTTCTTCAGTGCTTAAGATAATTATTTTTTGTTTTAATATCTGTGTTCTCAGTCCACAACTTGCTATTTCTTGCATAAAGCCTGGGAAAAATTATATTCTTTTTAAACAGCATTTCTTACAAAACACGTTGAACCTTCAACAAAGGAAACACAGAACTAGCACTAAAGTTCTCTCAGCTAAAAGATGGATATATTAAAATAATAAAAAAATAAAAGGAAAAAACCTCTGCAAATAAAAAGAAACCTCTCCTCATTTGGGACACACACATTTAGCTTTAAAAAACTGAAAATTCATAAATACGGTCATTGAATAACTTTAGAGAATTAAGGCTTCTAAAAACTTCAGTGCCAAAATAACCTCTCTGCATCAGTATTAAGAATAAAATATTTTCCATTTTAGGTTGTGCTTGCTTTTTTTTTTTTTTTAAAGACTTTTCTTAGTTCTGTAGAATTTTGTCACATAATATTACATACTGAAGGGGAGTGTTAGAACTGCTTATTGAGGTTTTAAGTAGTTGTTAGACTAAGTTACAGAGATAAAATTCGATTACTGATCTGATTCATTACTACTTTACATGGGGTGGTTGGCTCATTTCACCTTTTTTTCATGCTTAATGTGGCCATTTCTTCTATACTTGCCATTCGGTATCCCATTCTGGTAATGTCCATTGACAGCGCTATGTTCATCATTTGACCAAAGATGTTTGCTTTGTTTGCGGATAAATTTTGTTATCCTGGCCAAAATATAATAAAGTAAGGCAGCACCTACTAGTACAACAAAGGCAATATCCAGTAAGAAATACTGATAAAAAGAGATGCTGTAAACAGCGGCACGTAGATGTTGGGCTCCGTTGTGACGGAGGATGTAATTAATCCAGTACACAGTCCGGTTAACAGGATGACCAGGCTGGTCTTTGTGAATCTCAGACAGCCTCTGGGCACGCTGCCGGTAGCTGCGGGGAAGAAAGAGAGAAAAAAGAAGAAAGGAAAAAGTCACTGTCAGCACTCTGAGCAATGCCAGGCCTGCGAACATAAATATACTTAAGCCTCTTCAGATCAAACAGCGTATTACTGCCGGACTCTTGCGGGCACCAGCATACAGAGGGCTAGACCGGGCAGACAATCTGTCTTTACATCAGACCTTACAGCTCATTGATAAAGACTGACTACAAAAGCAGACCCAAGTGTGACTAAAGGCAGAAATCCACCCTCCAGCAAAGCAATGAAGAGCCAAGCTGACCTGCTCCCAGAGGCAAATCTTACCTAATCCAAAACGAATCCTATTGAGGGAGATGCATTTGCCCTTCCTGCTGTAAAGCAGCAACATACCTTAACACACCGCTCATTTATGTTATTGTGCAACTGAATTACTAGAGAAACACAGAACAAAGTGAGAAACTCGGCTTTGACTGTGCAATAGGCTATTTCCGCTTAGGTCTAGAGCTCAGCCTAAAACTTCTCATTTTTCTCAAAGGGCTGTCCTCCCAGCAGCCGATCGTGTCGAATTCCTTCTCTCCCCCTCACCGCAGCTGCAGGGTCAACGGGTTATTTATGCAGGACTTGCCCTTCTACTAAGGGTAATTGCACAAGGGAAAGGGGACGCAACTGATGTTATCGATATCTCTTTAGCAACATTCCTCTTCGCTGCGGTTCTGCTGCTCGCTCCTTACGGGCTTCTCCTTCCCAAGGCAAGCACCACTAAAAGATTGTGTTCCCATGAAAGCAAGAAGCATTCTCGGCATCCTTCTCCAAAACTACAGTTAGACCAATATAATAAACCACCAGCTAATGTGTCATTTTTAATCTGGAGATGGCCTGAACATCACAGATGTTTAAAACAGACTCAGAATAAACTTGTAAATTGACTCTCCTCACACTTTAATATCCCTGAGCAAATTTGTTTGCTGAAACTAAAGAAGAAGTTATGAAACCCAGTTCATAGGCTTTTACTTATTCCACCTGAGTAACAACAACAAAAAAAAAATTTACAAAGAACAGACCGGAGTCCTCACACTCCAGTTTAGTAACTCCAGTTACTAAAAAATAGCAATTTTTTAGAATACTGTCATTGCAACAAAAACAAATTACTTTCCTGACCCTAAGGGAGGTATTATTGGTCAGAACAGGAAAGTAGTTTTTATTTTTAGGTTTTAAATCAAATCATGGGACTTTAGAAAAGAATCACTCTTTTTGAATACATCCATACTTTTAGCAATCCAGACATGCCAATTGTATAGATGTACAATTGTAGAGTTGTATTCTGCTCCAGGCCCCTTAGGCACACAACAGGCAGACTGCTAAATATGGAGTAATCAAGACACACAAAAAGAGACATTGGTCTGCAACAAGGAATAAGTCAGGACAGGTTTGTTTCTATAACCTTTCTGCCCCTCATGTGGCAACTGTCACAAAAAGCAAATCAGACAGCTGAGTTTTGGTACGCTGAGCAACGAGCCTAGCACCTACACAGAAACCTGATCGATTGAGTAACTTTGTGAAATGGGATAACCATCCAAAGACTTGCCCCAACTGTGCATACAAATAAATCGCAACATGCACTTTCTTCCCTTGCACAAAGGTTCTGTATATGCGTATTTATCTCATAAAAATAATATAAAAGCAAGAAGTAATCGTTTATTCCATACCTGGGATCATTAATAACTTTTACTAGGGCTTCATACAATTCGCTCTCGGTGACAGTCTTCCAGTTCAACAATATTCCCATGCCTTTGGCCTGCACACGAGTCATAGTATCATAATGGTCTCCAAAAAGGGGAATCCCCACCACTGGGACTCCATGGTACATGGTTTCAAAAATGCTGTTCAAACCTCCGTGACTAAGAAAAGCTTTAATGTTAGAGTGACCTGAAAACAGAAGAGGCATGAAGATTAAAAAAAAATAAATTCACATTTCTTTAATATAGAGTTATTGAAGCAACTGGGTACAACACATTTTTCCCCATGTTTCTGTGGCTGCAACTCAGGAAGACAAAAGTGAATGCAATTTGTTCTCAAGTTCTCCTCCTTACACCCACTCTGCTGAAATTTTGCGTGCGTTAGGTGATTTCCTTAGACGCTGAGAGGGAAGAGCCAATGCAAAGAAAATTCTCATGCATACGAGTTGTGTAAAATTATTAATGGAGTAATTAATATACATTGTTTACTCCTGAGTAGCTGCAGGTGGTGACTCCAACCAGTTTAGCAGTACAAATGAGCCAGGGAGAGAGCATTTTTCCTCATTATTCATGTGAAATACAAGCTATTTAACGACAGGACAACTGAGGTTACATTCTCTCTAAAGCTTCACATGCCTTACTTCAGGCTAGCAAGATCTGACAATAATGATAACTACCTTATGTAATGGAAAAATGAGACTGCCTCAGAGCAATTTAGTAACCAAAACAAATCTACCTGCTTTAAGAGTCATTTGCCTAATCACTACATTATGTGGTGCCGACATGCGCACACAGACACACACGCATGCTTAGCGCATTCGCTGGCACTCCTGGTAGCACTGGAGCTGTTTTGCAAACACAAACACCCAGGTAGTCCAGAGACAGCCAGAAATATTCTGTGGCCTCTTTGGATCTGCAATGCGTTCAGCTCCACTTCGACAGGGAAGGAAGGGAAACAAAGTAAAATACGTAGACTCTAACACTGTCTTTACCAAAAGATGGAAGACTAACAAGTTCCGTTTCTGCACCCAAGAACCCGCATTACCTCAGGTTAAACAAAAAGTGTATTATCAGCTTGTAACACATGCCCAAGCTCTGTTAGAACTTTCTTTGGAGAAAAAGAAATGTGTACCTAGACAGCCGCATGTACAGTAGTTTTGATAAAATGTGAACAAATTTTGTATGTTCAGCTTCATGAATCTTCCATGAAGAGAACAGTGAACACCATACCATGCTTTTCATAACGAAGGAATTAACAGTTACAGTCATCAGTTCATCAGTAGATTCAAGAAAATTCTGACTTGTCTAACTATTACTTTTTCCTCAAACTGTATAGCTCCTGTGGTATACAAGACACTTGTCAAAAAAATTTCCCATTTATTGATAGTCTTTGGAACAATTATGTCCTTCTCCACACAATTGATTTAAGGGAAAAACAGAGTTAGTACCAGGGGAAGATAATTAATATCAGAAAGGTGTTTGATTTCATCCTCTTGAAATTCTGATGAATTTTATATTCTTGTTCTATGACTTCTACTACAGAAATTATCCTAGATTTATGACTGTTAATTCAGTAGAATATTGTTGGAAGAGCAACCTGAATTCACGTGAGAATAAGCAATATATGATCAAAACAGATACTCACCAAGGAGGTCATTTTGTGGCAACCATTCTATAAGCTTTGTATTATTGCCTAAATTCCTTGGTTTGTTTCCTGAAAACCTAAAACAGTAAAATCAAATTGAAGCTTAGTTATCAAGACCTCCAAAATGGATAAACCAGAGAATCAAAGCAAATGATCCACGAGCCCTAAAGAGATCTGCAGTTGCACAGGGATCCTGTTTACTCACTATTACAAGAAAACAAAATAGGCTCAACCAAAACACTGTCAATATCTAGTAACTTCCAACTTTGTGGTTTTATCACTGTTTCCTTGCAATGCAGCTTGAAATGCAATGTTTTCTATTAACATTATGGCAACATAGTCCCTTCTTAAAGCATGAATAACTCTTCCCACTGTGACTGGCAGGAGGTTTTATAACCTCTCTATGGCTCCGAGTCCACTGCTTTACTGAAACCTCTGGCTGGTTCTAGATAAGTAACTCCACTGGGAACGTCCCATCAGCACACTAATAATAATCCCTACCATCAACCCTTTCAGTTGGCCAGTTTCCTGTAGCTCTTGATAATTGACAACATTTTAATTTAAAGAGAGTTACTAATACCAGGAAGGGAAAGGCTGACAGCTCAGCTTATGAGGCAAGAAGCTATTGATGAAAAGTTTGGGATCAGACTGTGAGACGACAGGTGTTTTCATTTCTTACTTGCTCAACTGCCTGAAACCAAATAGCAATGTCTTGCTCACCTGGGGTTGCTGGAAATGCATAGCCCATAAAATACAGGCTCAAAGTACAAATTGATTTACTTATTAACTTTATATGCAGTTAATATAGAAAGTTAAATATATTCTAAACTGAAAAGAAAGAGGGAAAAAGTTACCAGTGACTACTAGAAGATCGAACTGTTTTGTGACCAAGCAACTTAAGTTTTCTGGTTATTAGAATTAGAACTGTAATTCCATAAAGAATCACTTACATATTCCCAATTAAGTGAGCCATACATCTTTAAAACTACCAAAGGTTCTGTGCCATGGCTGGAAGAATTTGCATTTTCTTGTTTATTAGTGGGGTTCACTATTCCAATTACACACAGCAATGAAAACGGTCCCTAAGAGATGGCAGGGAATGGGATGCTAAACAGCCTGTTGACACAACTCCGAAAGTGCAGAAAGGACAGCAGTCATAAACTATGAAGACACTGATTAGCTGGAAACCAATGGTTCACATGAACTCCTCTGAAAATTCCAGAACAACTCTCCACATGAAGCAGCTCTTGGATTTTTACAGTAAGTTGCAAGCACCACTCAAGATGGTTTTAGAGCTGAGAAAGCTTATTACTAATTTTTAGTCCTGCAGATTTTTCTTCCTCCAACTTCTCACAGAAAAAGACAAGTAAGAAGAGCAATTACGAAAGTCTGTATTTACAGATAAAAAAGGAGAAGCAGACTAAAAAGAGGAAAACGAAGAAAGAAAAAGAAAGAAAACCTAGAATTATATCAGCAGAATGTCATTCTTGCTCCCCAAGGTGGCTTCTTTATCAGAAATGATGACAGTATGTCAGAAATGTTATAACCTCAGACTCTTTTCACTGTCCCCAGTATTTCTAGGATATAAACTCAGCACAGGAGTATAACCTATGCCTTATTCTGCCACAAAATCATTGCTCCTCCTTATTACCAGGGGACTGTGACATTTCCACAGAGAGCATCTTTCAAAAGAGCCAGGTCCTCCCTGCCACCCAGACTGTCTCAATTTCAGCTTCTGCAACTCCAGACAAAGATGGCACAACAGGAAATGAGCATGCTTCATATCACTCTGAGGGCATTTACCATTGCACTTACCTCCAAATAACTCTCTGAGGCAGTCTCGCCAGAGCATGTGCTAACTTATTTGCTATGTCTTCTGACAGGTATTTCACTCCAGCTCCAAATGAGACGAGGACAAAGCCATTTTCGTTAGCACCATTCACCCATGTTTGGAGCTCCTGTTAAAGTGAAAATTTACACTGAGCACTGTAGAAGTGTAGGCAAACCACAGAAAGAGATTAAATAAATGTTGCTTAGAAAGAACAGTTGTTGGTCACTCTGTTACTTCACAAGCCAAGTTTCCAAAGTCATAAGCATTTTAGAAATCACTGAATACAATGACTTGATGATTCAAAAACCACAGTACAGGATGTGAACAGCAAAATTCTTCTGGGTTTGGTTTAGCTTTCATATGAACAATCAGTTTCATAAGACAATTTGTCCTTTCTTAACTAATCATCTGACACTCATTCATGAGTTAGCACATTACATTTTAATTCAGGGGAAAAAAAAAAATAGATCTCATATTATCAGCCTGGAAGTACAGCACAGGAAATACATGAATGAAGTCCGGGACTTAACTGTGTGATTTCTAGCCTTAAAAAAAAAAAGTGAGAGTACTTCAAAAGGGTTGGCTTTCTTTCATTTTTATGAAAATAATAAACACAACTTGAAAGAAGATAGAGCTTCAAAAAACACCTTCATTTTCTACTGCTTAAATATTTCAAGGAGCAAGGCACAATATTGCATCTGTATGGCAACTACACAGTGGATGTTACTCTTTCTCGGAGGTATATATACTTTATCTTAGACCTAACTGCGTACCTTTTCCGTGGCAAGCTACTAGTATTACATTAAATATACGGAAGTGTAACAAAGGCCAAAGCCGTTTACATCCTTAAGCTCATCCTCCTCCTGTAATTATTCTGATATTACTCTAATTATTTCTAATGCAGTTGGCAGTGGAAACTAAAAAATTATCTTACTGACACACAGACATGCCAGTCTGCCAAAGAATAACTTCTATTTCCCAGGATATAGTTTAATTCTGGTCTCACCAAATTTAAGCATGAGTCTGCTCAACACCAGCACAGCAATAGGAAATGAGTAAAAGGAAAATTAAGAGCCCTGTCCACAATGCACCTCTTGTCCTGGTAATAAGTATCAGGCCAGACAATAATAGAGTAATGCTGCGCTATCCTACCTGAGCACAAAACCACAAAGGCTACCACAAAAACCAGAAGGCATAACTAAAACCTGCACATTACACTGGGGGTTGTACACTCGCTTCTGCTATGCAGTGAACAAGGGATCTCCATCTTCCCTAAACAGAATCCACTTTTTAATTTTTCTTCATCCTTTTCCAGTGTATTTTCTTTTCCTTTTATTTTTTTCCCCTGCATCTGTAGATGAAGGGGGGGAGGAGGGGAAGAAAAAGGAGGAGAAGTGTCTGCAATCTGCCTTGAAGCTGAATCATTTATTATGGGCTGAATTTTTGACACAAAAGTTTCCGAGTGGTTTTGTGATTTATTTAAAGTTTGTCCCTGAATTTTACTTAAGGACCTAAGGCATGCTGCAAATGTAATTATATTACAGTCACTTTTACTTAGTGGTTCAACTAGTTACATCTTGAACCATTTCCTATCTGCTGTTTAAGGCTAAATGGAAAATAACCTTTTGTGGGCCCCAGGACGAACCATTCTTAAAAGTAATCAAGTACTGTGTGGTAAAAGACAGCTCTCTACCCACTTGTGACATTTGATCAAGTTATAGTCTGAGAGCTCAAGTCACCTGTTACAAGGTGGTTTTCTTCTGACAGCTGGAAGAAGCCCAGCATTCACAGGCTCTGGTCTTCATAGGGCACTCACCCACCTTGGTATCTGCTGGAGGGGCAGATACCCAGAGGTTTCTGGAATGCCTTCTTGATAACAACTCCATGACACAAGTCCTCAAGAAGCCAACAAGGGTAGACACTCTGCGGCCTTAGCTGCAGTGACCACGAGATGGAGGAGTTCAGGATACTGAGAGGACAAGGAAGATAACAGCGGCATCTCCTGAACTTTGTGAGAACTAAATCTGTCCTCTTCAGAGACCTGCTTGGAAGAATCCCAGGGAATACAGCCCTAGAGAGAAGAGGGGTTCAGGAGAGCTGACTGATATTCAAGTATCATCTCCTCCAAACTCAAGCATGATCTGTGCTGATGAGCAGGAAGTTAAGCAAAGGTGGCAGGAAGATGAACAAAGGACTCCTGGCAAAACTCAGATGCAAAAAGGAAGCATATGTGAGTCTGAAACAGGGACAGGTGGCCTGGAGGAAATACACAGGCACTACCTGAGCTTGCAGGGATGGGGTTTGGAAAGCCAAAGCCCATTTGCAGCTGAATCTGGTAAGGGACATGAAGGGCAGCAAGGTACCTGAGCAGCAAAAAGAAAACCAGGGGAAACATGGGCCCACTGCTGAGTGGGACAGGGGACCTGGCGACAAAAAAAAAACAAACAAACAAACAAACAAAAAAAAACCCACCAAAAAAACCCAACAGTAAAGGCTGAGACACTTAATGGTTTCTTCATCTCAGCCTTTCCTGATAAGGCTGGCCTTCAGCAATCCCAGGTGCCTCAGACCAGAGGAAAGGTCTGGAGCAAGGAAGACCTACCCGAAGTGGAAGACCAGGCTAGGCTACTCCTAAATCAACTGGACACACACAAATATACGGGATCTGATAGGAGGCACTCAGAAGTGCCAGTAGGCCACCAGGAGCTGGCCAATCTCACTACAAGGCCACTCTTGATTATTTTTGAAAGATCAAGGCAATTGAAGAGATTGTTGTGGACCGGGAAAAAAAAGGCAAAAAAAACAGGTGTCACTTTCATTTTCGTGAAGGAAGATCCAGAGAATGGGCTGCTCAGTCTCACCTTGATCCCTGGGGGAAGGTGACGGACCAAATAATCCTGAAGATCATTTCCAAACACATTAAGGACAATACAAACAGAACAGTTAGCATGGATTTATGTAGGAAAAATAAGCTTGATCAACCTGATAGCCTTCTACAGTGAGAAATCTGGCTCAGTGAATGAGGTGAGGGCAGTGGTTACCTTGTCCTAAAGCTTTCAGTACTGCCTCCCACCACAGTCTCACAGACAAACTGATGAAGTACTGGCTACACAAATGGACAGTGAGGTGGGGCTGAAAACTGGCTAAAATGCAAGCGGTTAAACTGTTGTGATCCGTGGCACAAAGTCCAGCTGGTAGCATGTTTGCTTTTTAATAAGGGCAAAAACAGGATAGTTGGCACTACTGCTCAAATATTTCTCATTCAGCATCAGGAATTCCCACCTGTGATTATTTATGTTTGGTCAGACACATGGTTCCCCCTGCTAGATATAAGTCTGTTCTAGCTGAAGAACGGCTCCCAAGGCTACTGCTCCTCTGTGCTTAATTAGAAATTCTGTGAGACTTCAGAACTCTGATATATTCACACAAAAGAATTCAACATCATTATATATACATAGAGGAAGTATAAAATATTTCCTTCAAATGGAATTTCTAACATACTATTCAAAAATCCCCATCTATAATAACAAATAGCTATTAAGTACTTTGAATTTTACATAGGGGAAAAAAAAGAAAGAAAATTGACTATGTACCATGGAATTAGTCACCCTACAAACAGGCTTTTGCATTTCATTGTTGTGCAAGAGCAAAGCAACCTGCTTTATTATGGCTGATTTCATAGCCAAACCTTTGTAACCCTTCCCTTTTAAGGTAGTTCCACTGCTTCAGTGGAACATAACATGTACAAAGGGGAACTTAAAATCTTGACAGGCAAGACAAGATCCTGCCATCAGGCTCAAAAGAGGGAATTTGTTTGCCACATTAAATTGGATTATATAAAAATATAACAATCAACAGAATACAAAAGGATTCATTTTGTATAAACTGAAGTGTATTATCTAAGTGCTCCCCCTCCTGACCCACTTTTTAATTGTGGAAACACACAAATGCACACTCACAAGCCCTCAAACCGGGATCCAAGCAACAGAAGTTTGCACGGAAAGATCTTAATTAACTTCAGAAATCAGGCATGCTTCCCCTACAGATAGGTTCACACAAAGAAGAGACAAGTGAAATGAGGTTTGCCATGCCCTGAGTTGGTCAAGTGCAAATCAACTCTGATCCAACAGGTACATAACGATTAACACGAGTGCAAGAGGTAGCACTTGGCTCAGACAGAAGAGCCACCTACACGTCTACCGTAGGCTTCCAGACCAGAGCTGGATGATGCCTGGTCAAGCCAAATGGGAACGAAAGGAACCTGAAGTTGTCCTCAGGGTTTCTTTCAGGATGCTAAATCAGAAAGATTTTGATTCCTCACACAGTCACCTCAACATCATCCAAAAAAGCTTCAACCCAGATTATCATATTTTGACATCAACTGAAAGGTTCTTACCCCTGCCCCACTCAAATTAGTCCAATTTTTACTTCAGCTGGTAAGCTTGTATCATTCTGGTAGTAAAGAGAATTGCTTGCATGTCTTCTATCTGCAGCCCCTTTCCAATCTGCTTCCCTAGAGGGGCACTTAAGATCAGTACCGGGCATAGGCTGCAGAAAATAAACTACAGACTTGTCAAGACAAGAGTTCTCCTCGACATACATTTGTGTAATTCCTCGCACAACACAGCCTTAATTAAATGGAATCACTAAGCATTGCTAAAAATTTAAGAGTTGGGTAAAAATCAGGAAATGAAGAGTGTAGGACCTACACTGCCTCCTTGTAGAGCTCCCTGAGTTTGTGACCTGGAAAAGTCCATTATTCCCAGGTTCCTTTAACACCTTAGAATTCTTTCTCCTTACTTTAGTACAGATTTCCTAAACTGAAGATCTAGTGAAACTCAATCCAAATGAGCGGTGTTCATAGGTCTCTGGTTGCAAGACAGATCTGAACATCCTGGTACAATTAGCTGGGCCACAGCACAAAGGCTCAGCTTTTTCTTGTACTTTACCTGTTCTTTGCACGGCATACAAGGTATAGAAGTAATACAGTAGATAAAAAGCAGGCTATGATCTTGGCACATGACAGAAACTAAATACTTCATCAGCATTATTACTACGGCTATGTACATCAATTAATTTGCGCATATACATTCCTAATACGTACTTTAGGAAGGCCATGGCAGGATGCAGGACGAGCAGTGCAAAATACAAGCTTTGAGAAATATTCACAAAACCTGAATCATGGAAGAGAACACACTGATGCCACAGGACAGTTGTGTTTGCCTACAATTTCAGCGTATCTAGCTAGTACAGCCTCTAGTCACCTTCCTACCTTTCCACTCATTAAGGTCATATTAGCCCTAACGCCCCAAGTACCAGCTTCATCGAAACCACCACTTCAACGCTGTATGCTAAAAGAGTTTCACCATCACCTGGGCTCATCCCCCATAAATTCACCCCTTTCTTTTTCTCAAATCCACTTACACTTTTGACCTCCAGCACATTTTTGCCTTCCTGATCTAATTATGCACCCTATGAAAAGACAGTCAGGATGAGTCATTAGAGCTGCCTTCATTAAAAGTGGTGTTCCCTGTTCGGGCAGAATTTTACAGCTCCTTACTTGCAGCAGGAAAGCAACCTCCTTTTGTCTGATTTAAATGGTGTTCAGGTTCAGTGTAAATTCAGTGTAATTTTTTTTAGTGTAAGGAAAGGATACTGAATATAAAGTTACCACTGTTGAGGTTTAAACTTGCAGTAAATGTTTGGGGACGGAGGGTTATTACATGATAAACTGCATTATTGAGCCTTCCTCAAACCCTTCTTCACAACTTTTTTCATCTTCAACTGAACACACAAGTGAGAAAGAAACACCTATGACTGTTGCAGTTAATTCAAACTTTACATATACATCTGAAGACAAGCACTTCTTTAAACAGTTATCTCTTTCCGTGACTGCAACAGAACACCTGATCACTTTTTTTTCCACAAATGAAAGTATCTTCAGGTTTTGCTGTGTAGAAGAAAAAAAACAAATCCTGCCTCAATTACTTGAAGTCCTAGCATAGCCAGCAGACAACATTGCTTTGCTGAGGCTACCCCCTGCAAACTTGACACTGACCAGCAGCTTAGAAAGAGACCTGACTCACCAAGTCTCAGAGGAGGTACCAATTCATCTTCAACCATATTCTACATCAGATTTGTTTCTAAACCCTTTCAATAAACACACTTAGAGGTCACACAGAGAGGTACGGCACTTGCACAGAGAGGCGGAGGTTGTCAGACAGCTACTATCTCCTTCCTTCCCTCGGCAGGGAGCTTTCACATGGAAGGGGACTGGCCTTGTGGCCATTTAACCCCTCCCAGAAGTCGCATGCTTGCTTTTAGAGTGCCGCCCTGAGTTTGTCACATCCACTGTTCACAGGCCGCCTAAGCAGGCTTCTCCTTTGTCGACGTGGGTAATACTGCAGTCACTTTGTGCAGGAGCAGACCCTACAACCTTGCCTTCTTCTCTTTTCCCATTTTGGTTGCCTATGAGTGACAATTTCTGTGTGACACTACGGTACTGAAGAGTGAAGGTTTTTGAGCACCTACTGGTCTTTTACTGAGGCTCTCCCTGGACTTGCATAGGGAGAAAAAGCACTTATTGATTTATGCTGTACTATAGGCACGGGGTGGGGGGAGGAGGAATAAAAATAAAATAAATCTTTTTACCATTCTCAGACAGGAATGCTATTGTGCCGACCCTACTATGTGAGCTTTGTTCTGTTTGATTTTCTAATTAGCTATTCTTAGCAGGCTTAGATGCTAAATGCACAGCTGTGACTATAGAGTGAGGACCCAGCTGGCAGTAACCAGTGGTGCCTAATACTGAGCTTTGTTTCAGATAAACAAAGTACACAAATACAAACATAACTGGGTTTAATATCCGAAGCTTTCCCTGTTCAGCTGCTAGATTCAAATGTGTAATAGCACAAATGTCTGTTCTTTGAATATGGTTGCAAACCACCATTCCCCAGTGGAGAGCACAGGCATACTATGCAACTTCTACGACAAAATGCTGCTTAGAGTAGACAAAACCAGATCTATTTCAAAATAAATAAATAAGAAGGCACACGGAGTGATCATTAGAAAGGAGATACTCCCTGATAAATAAACAGAAAGGTACACAGACCATTTTGATTTGTGTCCTAACTTTTCTAGCATCTTCTGTGTCTCGTGAAATATTTAAAATTCTATATTAATACATTTTTAACCTCATTTCAAATTTTACTAAAAACCAGTGTTTCAGCACAGGCAGTTAAAGGTCATATAGCCGCCATTATACGACCTTTATTACCACTGAACAAACAAGGTCCTATCATATAATCTGAAAGTTATATGAAAATAACATGTTAGTCTATAGCAAACCCAGAGAAACATCATCGCTTTAGGCAAAGTATGCTGTTTGAATTTACTTGCCTTGAATTTGTAAATCCATTTACATAAATAGAGGGTTTTTTAATTTGTTCTAACAAGCAAAGGACATAGGACACCAGCCGACCGCTCTGAGCCAAGGCTGGCTCTCACCTCCCTGACTCAACACATCCCACTGCCTTCTGCTGGCTCAGCCGAACATCCCTGCATCAGCTACCGCATGTGTCACACTCTGAAGGTTATTTTTCCACTAAATTCCTGCCTTTTAAAAGTGAGGGCCACAAGGCAAATGTGCTTGTTCCGTTTTATCAGAGTTTGTTCCTTTTCATATCATCAGGCTCAGTCAATTCAATTAACAGCAGCCACGTTGCTCCCAAACAGGACAAGATCCTCCCCCACCATTTCCCTCTGGATTAATTGCAAGTTATTCGTTCTCTTTCCTCGGGCACAAGTTGCTGTTGGCCACCAAACCCCTCTCTGTTGTGCACATGTAACTCAATATATTGTAATAATATATGTAACTCCCTCTACTCTTCATTTATTCTGCCATCTGAAGTCAAACCAAAACTTCCAAAAATTAAACAGAGAAGGTGGAGTATTTGTAAAGTCCCAGTAAGTTTATATCTTGCCTTCGCTAGGTATACTGATGTTGGCTGACCTGCATCATGTAGCATTAAGACACCGATAAATCTCATTCTATTAGTCAGATCTATATACACCATGTCCATACAGTTAATATTCACATTTTTTTCATATTCTGTAGTTCATATTAGCATAGAGTAAGGTAATTCCAAGAACAATACTTTGTAGACATTACAAAAACATACTCAGATTATGATATTAAATTCCTCTATTTTCTTGCTGGTTAAAGCCATGCTAACAGTCTCAGAACCGTAAGATCTGAACCGTTTTCTATGGGGACCCCAAGCACTACCAAGTACACTGTTGTCACATATCAATGTAACAAAGCTGTCGATAATGTGCTTCTTCAATAATATTAGACACAGATTCAGCCCTGTCGAAAATACAGACTTTTTGCTCTTATGTTTCTCACTAATTATTTGGTAGATATGCTGCATATTTGGCTTATAAAAATGCATTGGGAAAAAAATGTCTTTAAAGCCTTATAAAGTTTTTCAATGTCTAAAATTTTGCATTTTCTTGTCCCTGACCTCCACTGCTTTTTCCAATTTAACATCCAATATCAACAGAATGTTTCAGTCCATTTAACTTTAAAGAGGAACGAAATTCAGACTCAAAAACACAGGCAAGAAATACAGTACCACAAGCTTTTGTCTTTTCTCCCGTGTCCCAGCCCTCTCTAGAGTTACAGGCGTATCCAATGAAGGCTCCGAGAACACGGTCTACCTAAAACTAGAGGTCAACCAGAAAACTGCTGCACAAGAGCTTCCCTGATGCAACACTCTCCGTCAAAAATCCATTACTCACTGGACCTTTGGCAAGCACCCTGGGAAAGCAACCTTGCCTTTCAAATGAATGGAAGGTAGCCGAAAATAAGAAGCTTGCCCTTCAGGAGAGGTGATTAAAATCACTGCATAGAGTAGCAGGTGCAGCAGAGGTAGCCTCAAATCCAGGATTCAAATTAAAAAAACCTTGTTGATGTTACCCTAGAGGCAATATTCTGTTAAAAAAATACAAAAAATATTCACAAAATACCAAAAAAAAAAAACCACAAAGCCCCATTATATAACTTGCAAGCATATACAGAAAAGTTTATGATTATTAAAAGTAAATTCAAACCAAAGTTTTACCACCCCTCCCACAGTTGAGGAGGCTGCATATGTAGTTGAAAGCTGTGCAAGTAACAGTTAAAAAAAAGACAGTTTTAAGTATGGAGACTGTTTTTACTTACTCCAGCTATAGAACATCAAGTCACATTAAATTGCAGCAAATACACTAAGAAGAAAATTAATAAGCAGCAGAACTTTAAATCCAGACCTCTGTATTACAGATACCGACATAGAGCCCCATCCATAAATCCAAATTATAAACTAATTTAGGTGAGAAATTTTGTCTTTCATTGTTCCAGTATGACACCATGCACCGTGGACAGTATGAGATATAATTCCAACCTACAGCTCTAATTTAATAATAGCAAGTTCTTCATTTCCTTTTCAGATCAAATAGCTTTTCTTTCTCCCTTCTTTTTTTTTAATATTTATAACTATATACATATACATGCACACATATGTATCTATGTGTCTGTATACACACACAGATATACACACGTATTTACATATTTTTCTATAATATTTATGTATTTTAAACAGGCCATGAGTCATCACCCCTTTTTTAATAAGCTTAAGATCAGCTGGCTTCCGAGCCTCTGCTTAAGCAGTAAAATCTCACATCTTTCAAAAAGACCTCCCTAATCTCCTCTTCTGCTCCTCCACTTGTTTGGGCTGACCAGGATTGCACTCAGAAACTCTTAGGAGAGCCCTATCTACGTGTGTGTGTGTCCCCTCACCTTTTTCAAAAAGCATGAAGAAAGAACAAGCACTGCAGCAACACTCGCTGAGCAATCTCCCGTTTTCACTTCTTATGGGCGGCATCAAAAAAAATTACTGTACACTAGGTTTTGGCCAAAGATGAACTGACTCCCCGAAAGCGTGATTCCCCTGAAGGCCAGCTTTTAGTGAGAACAGCATGATTTGGAAGACAGATGCTTTTTTTAGGCAGAGAAGCTGAAGATACATTACTGATTTTCCCCGCACTCTTCAGAAGGTTAGATAAGACATGCTTGAAGCCACACCACAGGTTATATTCCACCTGCTCTTGGCCACTAATGCCAGGGCAGGGAGCCAGGCGTGGGACCGTCCCTTGTCATCCCTCTGTCATGTTCTGTTCTTCCTCAGAAGCCTCCATCCTCTCCTGGAGAAGCCTGGCACAGACACCTCACCACCCCAAACACGGGGTGCTGGCTACACTAACGCAGCCACAGCATATATAAATGCCCAAGCATTAGCCAAACACCAGTTATCCACTTCACTTAAATAACCTTTAAGCAACTAGGACATCTGAAAAGAAAAGTTGATTACGAAGATTGTTTCTTTTTAAATCAGTAATATTAATAATTAGGCTTGCTGCTCTTAAATGTCAGGTTTGACAATATGCCAATGTCCAAAACTATACAAACACGGTGTTCAAACTCAAGCACATACCAAATACTACAGAACAAAAAGTATGCCTTTGGAAGTAAGTTTCCATCTTCTCTACGTGAGGTTAGAAATTATCCTACAGTACGCTAGAGAAGCAGACCATGGAAAAACACTAGCTCATTAGTTGTCCTATATGCAGGTCAGTCTTCAAAACTTGCAAGTGACACAGCTAAAGCACTGCACGTTACTGAAGTAAACCTTGTTGATTTGTGTGTTTCAACATGAAAATGATAAGTTAGAATACTTAAAATCAGAAAACATGTTTATAATAGTAATTTATGTTAACCTGTTTGATTTTTTTGTAAATAAAAAAAATAGAGTAAAATAACTACTGTTGCTTTTAACTTTCATTATCTGACCGATGCAACATCCAAGGTTGGAACCTTGCATTTCCTATTCCCAATACAATCATTTGAACTGGAGGGATAACCACCTCATACTACTGTCCCTAAACCAAGTAAACTTGCTTTTTGATGGACAGCACAGGCTTGCTGAAGAGCTTTGGTGTCCATTCATCAGATCACTGGATGCCAGCTTGCACATGGCATGCATACTTGGAGGGCCCACCTTCCCAACCAAGTTTTACTGGAGATACTTAACTGACCTCTGAGATCAGCCCTGCATCCTTCGCACTGTATTACAGTATACAGGTAGACACTGGATCATATATCTTCCCAAATTTAAAATGCAGCAGTACAGCTGGAATAGACAGGGTTCACCAACCTTGCCATACTGGAACACCTGAGAGTGGAGATGACAGCAGTTTTGTGACTGCCAACACCCGGAGAGCTCAGGCTCTTGTGTAGCAGAAGATCAATTATTGGAGGGTGGGGGGGAAGCAGCTTTGTGTGGAAATGTATTTCAGAGCCAAAATACATGATCATATGGTTCAGGGCTGAATTTACCCAGGGCCCCAAAATCTCCATCATCCCTAAAAGACTTTTTGCCTCCCCAGCTGACAATCACATGCATTTTAAAACAGCTCTAGAATTGCTTCATATTGCCAGAAATTTACTGTCAAAGGTAGCTCTGCAAGAACTATGCCCCAGACTTAAAAAAAAAATAAAATAAAATGATGTTGTGCCATGAACAAAAATCTACTGCTACAGTCTACAAGAGCTTATAGAGACTGTCCTTGAATTTGAATGAAGTAAAAAAATCTGATCTAAGGAATAAAACATCTCTTTATTCTTCCACCTAACTTTAAAGATAATAAAGATCAGCTAACACACAGCTAGTAAACATACAACTGTCAGCAAGACCCAGGAAAAAGAAAACCAACTTTTTAGTGAAGATATTTCAAAGCCACCAATTTGTTACCTAGATCTAGATCTATATAATAACAAGATTAGATAAGAGCTCTTCAGGGAGGAGCAAGTAGGTTACTGTAATTACTATCTGTTGACAGCTAGGGCTGAAAGGACAAGTTTCTACTTCTGAAATGTGAACACTCTCGTTTTCCAGCATAAATCTAGTTTACTCAGGTATGAAAGAATTAAAAAAAAAAAAACTATCATTTGTTTATCTTTTCTTATCAAGGACAAATGGCATTCAGTCCAAAGTGCCACTTCAAGATCAGCATTTAAAAAAACAAAACCCAAACCATTGTGTTACACAGAAGTAGCTATGAAACTTTAAAAACTGTGTAAATGCAGAAAAAAAAAAAAAAAAGCTGCTCAACCTACAAACTACAGGGCTGCATCATTTTAGTTTGTGGTTTGGGTTTGTTTGGGTTTTTTTTTGTAAGCACTGACACAGATTCTCTCAAGTACAATTGTATCCAAACAAAGTCCAAACACACCTTACACCATCAACCAGCTGATGGAAAGGAGTCCATTCAAACACTGGCCAGCTGCTTTTCTTGCAGGGAAGATGCCTGACCATTTCCAGTGCCCTCTGCCCCCTCCTCACCAGGGACCAGGCATTTCCCAAGGCAGGTGCTTGTAGCACTCATCACATTTCTACCCTGATTCAAGGACGTATCTTATCAGCCTGATTAATACCTAACTACGTATCAACCTAGTCACAAGATATAAACGCCGTAGCAGAGGTTTCCCCATTGTTCCTTAAAATGTGAGTTACTTTTAACAGCCAGCTTTGTTCAGCTTCGCAAGATCCCCCTGGAGAACTGTAATATGAAAGAGCCAGAGGAGCTTTTGACTTTTCTCATGGCTACTCCCAGCTATCTGGAAAATACTGCCAGCTAACACCATACACTTAACAGTTTAAGTCAGCAATGACCCTAAAGACTTGATATTCACTCTGTCTCTAGCTTTTCATCTTTTAAGGCTAATTGTGCTTGCACTGTCCTCTATTCAATTCAAAATGCACTCTTTTTGGAGTTAACTATAGAAACCCTGGACTCTTTCCCATGTGCATGTAAGATTTTATTCACTTATGCATAATGGGTGCAGTCGCATTAACCATTTCCTTGCCTTTCACAGAGCAACGTTAACCCTCTCCTTGCCTTTCACAAAGCACACTATTCATGCAAGAAGCGCATTGTAAATCCACACACTTTAACCATAAAGGGAAAATAGCATGTTAGCTGCCACAAAAGGTGACTCCTAGCTGTGCTGTGTCTGGTGCCCACGCTGAGCTTTGCGAAGCAATGACCACCATGACGAAACACAGTGACACAAGTTCTGCTCAGCTTCATCCACCTGCAGCAGGGATCAGAAGAGCCATCCTTGGGAATCTTGGTCACTGACTGACATATTGCCTCTTGGTAAAGGGCAAGACTAACCCTGGTACGCCGAGGAGAAAGCTCCCAGCTGCCTGTGCCGTGCCGCAAGGTGCTGCAGGGAGGCGGGCAGAGCGGTGACCTCCAAAGGACCCGTTGCTCTCCTAGCTGGCTCTTGGCTCCCGCTCCTCCACACACTGATCACTGTGACCGCACCGAGGGACACTGCACCAAGCGCAGACTGACATCAGGGCACTGCCTTAGAGGGACAGACAAAAAGGAAAAAAAAAAAAAAAAAAAACCCAGAAACGGAAGCTCAGAGCCTGGCAAAGGCTTCCCAGGGCATCTGGGCAGGCTGCATCCCAAAGACACCCTCGCAGTTTGTGTACCACAGCCGGGTGCTGCTCGCTGCAGCTGTAATTGCTACAGAGCTCAGCAGCAGCTAAAAATCACGCCTGTCCCACACACTTACTGCACGATCGGCTATGCTGCTTTCTGATTTTACCAGGATACGCCTCAGTAAGGCCAGTTCCCTTCACGGGTGACGCACGAGATGCACAGCTAACATACGGTCCCTGCAGGGACTGCAGCCTGCCCCTGCCCGAGCACCCTGCCAGCGCGGCAGAGGCTCTGCGGACACTGCGCCCGCTCCGCAGCTTGACTTTGGCCACATCCATTGCGGTCCCGGAGCTGAGCATCCCCCCACGAAACACGTCATGGCAAGGCCAAACGCTGCTACAGACCCTTATGCCTCTGATCAGACACCAGCAAGCATTTGGTTCGCAGGGGAAATAAAGCTTCCAGCTTAACATCCTCCAAAATAAACCTAGTTTACCTGCACCAAAAATACTCCACCCGCATGCAGTAAGTGGGGACAACTGGGGGATTTACAAAACCCTTCCACTGCCCTGAACCAACCCATTCATGTAGATGGGTCTGAGCGCAGTTTGTTTCCCCTCACACATGCACTGTTACTACATGGATGTTCAGCACCCTCTGCTACCCACCACCTTTAAAGCTGTGTCTAAGTTTTCTCTAGAGAAAGTTTAAGAAAAACACAGGTGCAGACTCTGAGCAACCACAAAACAGACCCACCACATCCTCTAGAACTAAACAGCCATCCTGTAACAGTTTAAAAGGCCTTGACCTTCGTCTCCTCTTCAATTGCTTATTTATTACTCTCTGCCTTTTCTTCCTTTGAATATGTTAATTATTAGCAGAAATTAGAGCTTTTCAGTCACGTGTAGGAATTCTGATTTGATTAAATAAACGATTTTCTTCCTTTTTCACCCCCTCCCAGAAAAATAACGAACCCTCTGCTGGCAAGGCTGCCGTGCCACTGCTGAGGTGTCTGGGTAATTTATGTCGAGCAGGTATTTTGAACTTGAAAAAACACAGATTTTTTTTTTTCCTTAGAACTCTCTAACAGAAAAAGTAGGCGAGCTCAAACATATGCAGTTTTGGAGAATGTAAGAGACTGAATGACTTGCAGTAGCTTTAGCAGGCAAATTTAAGCTACTATTATGTCCAGCTACATGCCCCTCTCCTCTGATGATCATCTCCGGGCAGGAACACCACTTTTGTTGATGAGACAGCTCCTGAAGCATCACCATTTCCAGCCCAGAAACATGAACCGGCCCTGTGTCTGGCTTACCTTAATGCACCAGGCTAAAAGCTGCAGAAAATAAATTAGCAAAGGCTCCTGCTTTAGATGCAGCAATAGCTGAAAGCAGTCGCAGCATTAGCTATCTGATTTTAATCTGCCAGAATAAAGTGACAGTTAGGAATTTTATCTAAATGTTCAGTAAAAACAAACTGATTGCCCAATAATTTAGCTACAATACATACCGCAGTGGATTATGCGTAACAGTTTAGGCATGGACAAATTGTATGATAAGAGATGAACACACTCACTTTGTCTCTCACACGCCATCAAATCCCGGCTTAGAACATTGTAAGAATGAATTGCCTAATAAAATTGAAAAGAATGTAAATAATGTCTCAGTTCACAAATAATTACAGGGGTTTTTTTCCCCTCACGGTAATAAGTATTTGCCAGCATGTACTCTACCTACAGGTTTATTTCAAGGTCACTGTCAGTCTGGTTATATTAAACATTTTACTTATTGTTCTACCTTCTTGCATCACAGATTATATTAACAGGTTAAAATCTGTGGTTCCAGAGTAAATTTAGAAAGTATACAGAGATATGTTCTCAACAAGCTCCAAATACACACTTATATATGTGAGTGTATATATATATATCTGTATCTATACACATGCACACATCCTTATAGCAAAACACTGAAAAAAAACCTGCTTCTTTTATTTTCTTCCACTCTGTTTCATAGCAAAGAAAGTATCTGCTTTTCAGGAAAGTTAATTTTTTACCCTAAAGACCAATCTACAGAAGTGAATAATAGACAATGTTGACATAGTGTCCAAATTTCTCAACAAAGACATTTTTCTTCTTATAGAATGAGAAAATATTGGTTTGGAAGATGAAGCGCTGAAACTCAAACCAGCCAGGAAGTTTTTCCTGGAGAGAATAAGGCTGGAATTTGTTTTGGAGAGCACAGGGATACCTTTAGTCTGCTTTCTCAGGATATCTGTGCAGCCTGACACTTTCTAAACACAAACTCATTAGTGTACACACAGGAAGAACCAGATAGCAGCAGCACTATTATGGTCATCTCTGATGACATGTAGGACATGACAACAGTATGCGCTGGGATATAACCACTAGCATGTTCAGAGTGCGATGCAAGTGCCTGCTCTCATTCACCTCGGACACATTTAACATTGAACAGGGGAAGAAAAAAAAAGGTGAGGGAATTGGCTCAGTGCTCCACATCCTGCAGCCCAAATCAGAGAATTATATGGTGTTTTCTGAGTTGGTGAAGAAAGGTGTTCTGAAGCCAAGACATATCAACAGCACAAAGAATTTAAAAAAAAAAAAAAAAAGCCCACAAAGGAAAAAAAACCCTCAGCCTTCCACAACCAATTTTCAGGGTAAAATAGATGAAAAGTGGGCCTGGCAGTTTTTACACAAAAAGCAAAGGCTGAATGAGGCACTTTTAGAAGGAAATTGTTGAGCACTGCAGGTCTACCTATTTATCACCCAGTCAGAAGCATCCATTAATAATCATTTCCAATTCAAGGTCTATTTGTTGACATATACATAAATAGAAGTGTAAATGACATGGTTTTCTGTGAAATTTTGCTCTGTCACTCACCATTGTGTTGTTGAACAGAGGCATTGTTGGGTATCAGGTATCAAAGATCACATGGTACACTGAAGTAATCAAACTTAATTATTAATCTGTGCAGCCAGGATTTCTGGCATCAATCCAGTCACTATCACTATTTCAGTATGGTGCTCAATACCTGACGGCCAGTAAGTGTACAGTAAAAATTCATATCCGAGTGCAATAGTGGTGCCGTTTATATCAACTCTCAACATCTCCATTTCTTCGCCTACCCACAGTTTCTTTGTGCCTATATACATACGGTTTTAAAGACATTTTTACCCATCAAGCCAAGGGAAGCAAACTCTCCATCAAAACACTAATACTGAGAAATTAGGTAGTACTACCTACCAACGGGCATCTTTAAACATAAGCAGTATTCACCTGTTCTCCCTTCCCATTTTAACACACACTTGGTTAGAAGCTACGGATATAATTTCCAAGATAGTAATTTCCTCTACTGTACCATTAAGCACCTTACTCAAAGGCAAATTACGTCCTCCAACCACAAAAGACTCATTTTGATGAGTCTGTGTCTGGTAGTTCCCCTCACCACCACCCCAAGCTACTTCTAGTGACTTCAAATGTATATTTCACCAAGAAACAACAAAAGACACGCGATCCCATTTGGAATTCACTGTTGAAAAACTGCCACTCATCATATGAGGTCAACCAGATACCACAGAAATTACTGTAAAGCTCAGCAAACCTTACTTCTGGCAGAGGACTGGCCGGTTTGGTGAGGATTCCTCCCACATAAACAACATTGGGTAGCGTGGGTCTTGGAAACTCCAGTGCTACATCAGTACAAAGCATCCACAGGCTGGATCCATGAACCAAGTCATACATAGACCGTTCCGGCAGCACCTTGTGTTTCTGCATTATCCTTTCATATTTTGGCAGAACCAAAAAACTGACTCCAAATCTTGAAATAAGATAAACAACAGTATTTTTAATCCTCTCAAATAGGTTCATGTGATCTGTGAGCAGCGAGTTAAATTCTGGAACGTAAGACAGGGGAGCTGGAGCACCCACTTCTGCTGGATACCAGAGGCCAGTGGAAAAGACAGCGTATTTAACCCCTAAAAGATGAGCTATAACAAATCCACACATCTCATTGGGATCTACCAGGAGCAGGTCAAATTTTTCCTGTTTCAGGGCACGCATGAGGTTTCGGTTGCCAACAATCATGTCGCAGTTCTTGGAATAGTGGTCCAGGATATCAAACAGTTCAAGGGCTGTCAGTCTCCCAGAGAAGATACTCCTCATCTTGGACTGGAGAAAATCATCCGAGGTGCTGCTGTTAAAGATCCCTGGGTAGCGCTGAAGTCTATAGTGATTAGATGGAGGAATCTCTCTGCCCTCAGAGAGGAGAAACACTGTCTGGTGACCTTGGTCATGCAAGGCTGAGGCCAGAGTCTTGAAAATATAAAGATGGCTTTCAAACATAATTGGCGGCACAACAACGATTTTGGCAGCCCTTGCTATCCCGACAGCACTCCACAGGAGAATGAAAGCTGGAGCGTACGGCTTCATAGCTGGAATGAGAAATAAAAGCATTACATCAACAGGAAACAAGTTTGTATGCTACATGGGAATTTTAAGAAGTTATTATGTGGCTGTCCCATGAAAGCTAATCACATCTTCCTATTGCAGTTGTTACAGGGAACAAGAGAGCCACTTGGCTTCAGAGTGCATATGGTACTGCTCTGTTTCCAGTGAGATCTGCCCTGTCTTTTCCCCTCCCATCCAGCATTAAGGGTAGACAAGAAATTTCTTCCAACACAGATACGGCACCTGCATTAAAACCAACCAAGACAATAAGGTTGGTAGCCTCCATGGAGATACCATGTGCACCGGTTCCAAATTACATATGCCATGCAACAGCTGTTAAGTCAGCTCTGAAAGCTAGATCCTGCTACATTTGGGATTATAGTAAAAAGCACAGCTGCATTAACTTCATTATAATATATGAAGTAAATAATAAAGATGGTAAGTTCAAAGACACAAAGGCTAAGATCCTGTATTTATTCACACGAGACCTAAAGGATGCACTGGTGATTTGCAGTGCGTGGGATATAAGATAACTCATAAACACAATTACTCTTGCCCTCTCAATTAGAATTTCTAATATGTCCATCTTAATTTTGTAGTTTGAGCATGCCACACTTCACACTGCTGCTAACATGGTTAGGAGCATTTCTACGGCGAGGTCTTGACTGCTTGTCACCTGCAGCTTTCAAGCTGTCCTCCTTCAAATTGCAACTCTCTATTCTCATTTAAGGGTAACATTTTCTGCCATTTTGTTTTCATATAAGCCAATGGAAATAGAGAAGACTTCTTTTTTCCTCCTAAAAGGACACGCAAATTCATGCAATGTTTTTCTTCAGTATCAACACTGATCAAACATATAAGGGTGAAAAGCCAAAATCCGGCAGAAAGATGCTACCAGCAAGTAAGAACCAATTTAACTTCTTTGAGCTTTCAAAAATGACACTTTATGTATGAGACCAAGTGAAATAACAGGAATTAGTACTACATATGCGAACATCGTAACTTCCACTGAAGCACTTTTAGAAGTACTTGATACTGAACCTACTTAAATCAGCACTTAAGCACGCACTCAAGCATGAACTCTAACCAATGCTGAGAACCCCACATATGCTGAAAATACACAGTTCTGACAGTAGCAGACTGCCAGGGAAAGGGAAAATACTTCTCCCCCACCACATCTTGGTGAGTAAAGCCTGTAAAACGTTGTAAGCACCAGACAAATGCAATGCAAAGTGCATCAGAAGCACAGACATGGGCACATGAGAAAGCTCCTCAGTCACTTTAACCCTCCCAGGACAGAGAAACAAATGCAAGCCAAACCAAACAATCTGCTCTTTCCCCGTGCCAAGCCAATCCACACAGAAACCCAGGTCTGTTGCACTGTCCTTTATAAATAAGGCCAACAGAAACAGGTAACACTGCTCCTCAGTCCTTATCTCCTTACAGCGTAGTCTTATAACCCTCCCACAACAGACTGCTCAGGACAATTTTTTTTAGATTTTTTATTTTAATGTTACATGGGTTACCAGCTCACCAACACAGCATCTCATATTTGTATTGCTAATATAATATTGAGCTTTCTGAAAGACGCCTCAAATTTCTCCAACTCCAGCTTCTGCAAGTGGCTTGACTTTGAAACAGTTATAAGCATGCACCAAGCCCAAGTAAAGTTGGAAAATCAACACAAGTCACATCAGCTATTTAAATCAAGTTTCCCATAAGAAGTTTTCTTACTGGATTTGAAGCCTCCTCCACACGTCTCCACACTTGCCTAGGAGATTACCAACCATCACTTAGAGAACTCTACCTATTTTAAATTAATTACCACCAGCAATAGTGTTTGCACAAAAAAACTTCATCGAGGTAGAGACATGTTTTTTGTCTTTTTTTTTTTTTCCCCAAGACAAAGCCAATAGCACAAGTATGCATAGCATAACCTGGTGGTATCCACGGGCAAGTAGCAAGGAACTGAAATAGGGAGAATTTATTGAGATCTCCACACCACCCCACTGCATTCACAGGCTGACGAATAATCCTGGGAAGTAATCGGAGGCTTCACTGTTTCTAGGCACAAAGCTCAATTTTGAACAGGTAACACTTGAGGGGAAGAAATTACTTGCTGCAAATATTGCGCAGTAGCTTATGAAATCTTCACTATACTACACCATTGTCACTGACGTCAGGAGAGAGAGATATGATTTTTAAGCTCCTTCAATTAGCGTGTTGGAGACTACCCTGAAATATCTCCTCCTCAGCAAATCAAGTTACATCGAACTAAACAGCAATCCTATCCCTCTCCAATGAATTTGGTAAAAACATTCTTTCCACACGAGAAACAGATTGCCTCTCAGCATGAAGGCCTGACCTACTGGAGAGCCGAAGGTATTAAATCGCATTTTTAGTTTAGGCCTATGGTTTCACTGGGGGCTTTCTAGAAAACTGCAGCACCCCACAGAGCCCAGCTGCCCTCTCAGGAGCTCCTGTTCCAAGGACGGGCCAGCACCAAGCTCCACTCATCAACACACTTTGCTCCTGTCCATAAAATTTGCAGGTGTCAGGCCGCAGTAGAGGGTTGTGCAAATGAAGAAGCACCCAGACTTGGCATAACATTCAATATCGGTACCAACAAACCATGCTCAGCTATGTTCAACAGGGCCCCACTGAAGGGTAACACTTGTTAGGCAAGTGTGTTTTTAAAAAATAATTAAATAACAGTTCATCAATGAAACACCAAAAAAAAAAATTACCAAACTTGGAAAAAACCCATTATTGATTACATTGCCCCATTCTATAAGCATTCCGGTAAGTTACTGCTCCTGTCAACAATAGCAGTATTACAAAACCATGAATGGAGGTATAGGATTGGGAAACTCAGAAACAGTTAATGTTTCTATCAACAGTATAAATCAAAGGTTCCTGGAGCCTAAGGGCTACTCACAATCCAACAGGTTGCCAGATGCAGGCATGCCGGCTGTACTTTGATCTCCTGACCCGATACAGCCCTGGAGTACAGCGCAGGAAAATACAACCCTTAGCCCTAAGGCGTATTTTCCACAGCCAGGGTTACGCATTTGCCACCAAAAGCCATAGGAACCACAGCTGTCCTTCCCTGGGACGGTGACAGTACCTCCCCACCGCTTCCTACCCCCACTCTCACCCAGCAGCAACATTTGAAATGGGAATCGCATTGGACATTTTACTCTTTACGATGGGACTATAAAGCTCTACCTCTACCTAACACAAAAATATGTCAATATAACTACAAGCAATTTACCAAACGTTAGCTTTTCTCCTTTGAGGTGTATCAGTGTCAAAAGATACACAACATGCTTCCCTAGGAGTCTGGGGCTTGCAGTATCTTCAGAACTGCTACAAAAAATAACCAGTTTTCAAAAATGTATTATGCAACTCCCCTTTTCAATGCAAGCATCTTCCACGAGGACAGGAAAATCTATGTACTGGACCTGCCAAGTTATAGAAATATTAAACACATGAGGCTATTAGAGAAATGTCAATTAAGTGACATTTTTACTGGGAAAAAATGGCATTGACCTTCTATTGAACTTCTGGCAGGAACCTGCAGGATGAAGCCTCATCATTTCATCTCCTGGCCAGCCAGAAGCAGGGAGCTTGGAAGGTTTGTATATAGCAGGAACACGAGCAATATGTAAGAGCACTTTGCAATCACAAGCCTAATTCCCATTTGGCAGACTCGGAGTGGGAGGAAGAAGTAAGTGCCCGTTGCCACCAGCAGGGCACAACACACGACTACACAAGCTCAGCTCCAGATGCCCCTTCACTCCGACCATCCTCAGCAATGAGCTCCTCCAGCACATCAGGTACATGCACCAAGACAGGCAGAGCTGCGGAGGCTTGGGAATTTCTGATTCGGCTCATCTCCAAAATTAGCGAGCAGCACCAAAGAACAAGGGGCTTTCCAAGGGTCGGGAAAATTGTAAATGCTGCTTAGTTGGAAGCCAGCTAATTAAAACCAGAGCACAAGGACTCTTCCCGTAACTTCCAGTCATACTCCAGTAGTCAATTACCAGAATAACTTACTGGCCAAAATAAATAAAAAGGATCAACATCCAAGGCAACTGCTTTCTGTTTCTGAACACCAGGAGCATGAAATAGAATTGCCAAGTGTCCTGACAGAAAAGAAGAAAGAAAACCCAAAGCCAGAAGGTGACATGTTTATCCAAGGTAGTTAACAATAGAAGACAATTTTCTACATCTATCCTAAACCCTGCTTAGGATTTGCCTCCGTTAAATAAGACAGGTTCAGCATCTGAGCTGGTATATAACACCCTTTGTAATAGAGAGTGAAAAGAGAAATCCAACGTTTCAAAATATATATTTTAATAAAAAAAAAAAGAAAAACTGAATAAAAAACATCCCACAAAATTATCACTGAAGCCATTACTACCTTCAGCCAAAAAGCCCTAAAACCAAGAATAGGTATGGAGGACAAAAGACACGTGGAGTGACTTTATATGAGTGAAACAAATGGCCATCTGTAAAGTGTTCACCTATCGGAGTGCAGCAAGAAAAAGTTAAAGATTAAAGAAATGCCAAGAGGTTTAACATTAAACTAATTCCAATGGCTTCTCATAAAGTTAATGACCTACACGTGAAGCTTTTTTCAAATGAAAGAGAAAGTACAAGTTTTAAAGTGTTACAGAAAACCAAGCACATCCATAGAAGACTGCTGTGGAGGGATGTTTTCAGCTGACCAAAACAGTTTTAAACCCTGACTAATTTATTTTTTTTTAGAAGTATTTCCCCATTCACCCAGAAAGACCACAGAGTATCCAGAACAAGAAGTGTGACAACACAGAAATCGGTGACTTTCAGAGGAAAAAATAAGGGGGAGGATCCTTCCCCCTCATTGCTTACAAAGGCTCAATACTTGAAAATCGGGCAATGTGGAAAGAAGCAGCATGACATCTATGTTTACATAAGTACATGAAAAAAGTCTTAGTGTTTAAATTAATATTATAAAACTGAACTAATATTACAGTTATATTTCAATCTTAAAAATGTTTTTTAAATAATTTCCATTAATAATTTATGTAACAGTTACAGTACTGGAATATATACTGGAGATCAGATTTACTGCCAATCCTTAATAATCTGCTAATCACACTGCAATTAAAATTTACAGTCATGTCTGGGTTTTTGTCTGCTTTATACCACTGCCTACCTGCTATTTCCAAATCTCACATAATTAACCATTTTCAAGCCAGCAATGCCATTGTCAGCGTTTTCCTCCATTATAGCAAGATCTAGGTGCAGAAGAGGCTCTTGAGTACCGCCACATGCAGCACAGCTTGAATTCAAACTGCACAAATATTTATCACTACTCAAAAAAGTTCTTATGCATTTACACATACCGTAACGATTCATAAAGAGTCCTTTTTATTCACTAGAAATACATAACACTCCTGACTTCTAGAGCAGAAAATGAGGTTTCACAGAGGTTGAGTTCAGTGACGCCGTTAGGTTTTTACAGTTCTTCCCTTGCTTTCAGGATTTCTTTATATTTGCTCAGTTTTGTTGAGTTTATCTGGGCAGTTTGGTCAGAGGATGGGGACCTCTGCCTAGAAACGTGCCCTTCATACCTAAGAGCAGGACTGTACTGACAGCAACGGAGCAATCTCTCTAGCTGCTGATCACTCTCACCTTACCCAAAGAGCTCAAATTACTCATCACAATTTAACAGATACCGGTACACATTAAGAAGAGCAGGCTTACCAACTAGACCTCCACCTCTGCAAACCCAAGTGTGGGTGCTGATCAGCACTGAAACGACTATGCCCAAACAGAAAGTTAATGATGTGCACCACAGGAGTATAATCATCAAGAAAGGGGGGAAATTTGAGACTTGTATGCATCTCAGCAAACCATGCTTACAGCAAACTGCCACCAGAGTGCTGATAACGTGCAGATTTATTACTTAATCTTGCTCACAGTATTGTCCTCTCTCTTTACTATCATTTCATTACACAAAACTCAGTATTTTAGAAGGGAGAATACAAACCCTGCTGTTAGAGCTGTAAACTCCCCCAAGTTTCACATCAGTGATCTGAGCCAATTGAAACAAAATGAAGAAAAACAGAAAACTTTTTTGGACAAAAAAAAAAAGGTGTATTTTATCAGCAATAATAACTTTTCATAAAAATTGCAAACCTGATGCAGTTTCTGCACTGGGAGAGTGGATCTTGACCAGTTATCAGTTACTTAGAGCAACCGCCCGCGGCGGGTTCCAGACCAGGCTGCCATGGAACTGGTTGCTTTTCTTTTGCCAAGTCAAACTTGACAGCAATTATCCCACCCGCTCCTGTCTCTGTCCGGGGTCAAAAAACAGAGCCATAAGCAGGGTAGTGTCATCTCAGGAGCCAATCCCACCTTACTGTGCCCAACAGTAGCATTTAGCACAGGTAAACGTATATAGTGCATTTATTTCTTTTACGATAGTATGTATTGTAGCTGTAGTTGAAAGTACGATAAGAAAAATGCCGAGCTAGGTTGTGACTAAAAGACAACTAGTTACTGCGAGCACTACAAACTCCCTCTGAAAATCACGTAAGCAGCTACTGGCTATGGTTTACTACCACTCTTAATAAAAAGGAAGCATTAAAGAGGAGAAAGAAATAAGCACAGACCTCACATTGCTACCTGATGTGTTACCTGATTTATTGAAGCCCCAGTTCTGCCCTGCCTACTCAAAATCCCATTGACGTTAACTTATTTTATGTGCAAATCTGTTTGCTTTAGCTGTTATTAAACACAGTTTTACAGATAAAGTATGGTATCCAACCTTCACAGGCTTGTAAACATTTCAGTTAAACAAATACGGAAGCAAGCCCTACAATGCTAGTTGCATGACCAAAGGCCTTGTAAGCAAAGCATTTTATCAAGTCTAAGATAGCAAGGAATGGCTAACAAAAAACACTTGCAGTTAAGTATGAAAGCTGAAAGAGGAAGAAAATATTCCAAGACAAATAAAAGGTTCTCTAACACTGGTTACAGGATGATTCAGTAATAAAAATACATGCACCCAAACCAAACCTTAGCTGTATCAGCCACATGCAAGCAGCTGATATTATAGACAAAAACATATACAAACACACAAGCATGAATGCAGTGCATTGATTCAAAACTGGCGAACAGTGAACAGAGAGAAGAAAAGGTTGCTTTTTCTATTTGTGATATCTTCCAAGACATCCCTTGAAACAATCGAAGTAATTTTTCAAGTCCCCCTCAAAACATTTTCTTTAAGATTTAATACCAGTCCACATCAGTATTTTTTTGTCAAGCACCAGAGTAAGGAAATGCCACCCATGTGAGGAAAAGCACTGACCAAATTATGTATAACAGCAAATCTCAGGAGACAACCAAATTTTGAAACACAGGAAGATTTTAATTAGTGGCATAAAAGAGGACAGTGAGAAAGACCATATTCTTCAAGCTAGAAGTACAACTTGACTCCTAAACCCTTTTAGCTGGCAATTGTAAAATACGTTCTTAACCTGTAATACTGCTTGCTGTACTGTATATGTTCTGCAGGTAATAGGAAACACTACTCCATACTCCTTTAGGAGCATTAAAGTAAATCAGGTTCGTAAGCCGACTTCAGGTGGCAAATTGCAGTTTGACATTAGGAAGCGGTTGCTACTAAGCACATGCTGGAAAACAGATGAAAATATCAGAAATGCGTGAACTCACAGAGCCTTGGACCAGAAAACCATATCATTATATTATCTAGGAAGAGACTCTGATAACAGGTATTGCACAACCTTTGGATTTATATTCTGAATTTTTCTTATCACACATCTTGTTACTAATTGCTGAGGTAGCACATGCTGTGATTGCTATTTTGTGTTGCAATGTTTTAGATAAGTTGTAAGATTTAGCTTGTAACTACAGGCTCCTATTTTAACCAAATGAATAAATTAAGAAATTATTAGTAAGAAATTACGCGTGCATAAGCAAGGGCAGGCTTTTGCATTTACTTTGTACAGTTTCTTGAATAACTACATCCTTCTGTCCAATGACTGAAGCATTTCAATGAGTACAAGAATGACACGTCTACAGATAAAATAGAGAGGAAGATTCACAGGCATCGCAATGTTGCTGTAATCATCTGTTAGAGACTTACTGTTCTCAGTTACACAAACAGACAAGGAGTTATTAAGAGGGAGTCAAAAGGATGTGCAATTTATGAAACCTCTTTTAATAACAACTTCTTTGTGTAACAGGTTTTACTAAACACTGAAGGATTTTACCTAAGCTTTTGTACTTGAAAGTTGTGGAAAAACATTTTTAAAAATCCTTGCTCAAAAGGTAGCAAGGTAAAAGAGACAAGGTACTTTTCTTTCAAAATACAGGCTTTACAGTTAGTACACAAAATATTTTCAATAGACATGCTAGCAGATAGATCTTCAGGAAAGTTATGTGCAAACAGAACTCTTATGCAAGGCATAATGTCCTATTAAGATGAATTTATAGCAAGTGACCGAGGTGTAACATTTTTTATGAGTTTTAAATGAGTTTAAATGAGGTTATGGAAAACAATCCTAAACTTCTGAAAAGATAGATCACATCTACAAAGATTAAAGACTTAGAAAGATTACCTTTATTCTATTAACAGATTCGAAACTTATACAAGACTTCTAAAGTTACTAACAGTAAGACATTCAATCTTTTAAACAAGGCCACTTCTAAACCATAGCAAGGCCTGCATACTTTGGGATTATAATGACGCAGTATTGACAGCATCAATCAAGAAGAGATTTACCTGATAGTAAAGGATTAAAGTCTAATTAAACATTTTCATAACATGAAGTATGTTACAACAGAGCAAAAGCACATTCCCCTTCATACAACTTAACATTTCTTAACACTCTATGCACTAGCACTGAGAAAACAGTATTCAGTTTAAAATATATACTTTACTGAATGTCACTATTGTGCCATTTTCAAGATTTAGTCCAACTGCATCAAAGTGAGTTTCATAAATATTTTACACCCCATGAAACACTAATAGTCACACACCTACCAGACAGGCTAGTTAAAACAATTCAACATACCTCAAAGAATATATTTTAATAACCCAAATGAAAGTAAAAAGAGTAAAAAAGAGCAAAAAGAGCAAGTTCTCTTTTCCCCTGCTGTGCACTGGGCAATTCAAATGTGGTATTTTAAGATGCTGATAATCTGTAAGTCTTCCACCTTATGAGGTGGGGATAAGCATTTACTAACACTAGTTCACCTGCCAGTATTTTGGTAAACCTGAGAGCTACTGCACGTTCTTCTGTAAGCCTTAGGCAGGCCCAGAAGCACTGCAGGAAGAAAAACCCCAGCCTTCCTGCAGCTGTCCAAAGCAGTATGGAAAGATCAGGAGAGGGTCCTGGTCCCAGCACCTCAGCAGCTGCACTGGCATCCCAAAACTGGGAGGAGGGGGGAACACAGCACAGAGACACATCAGCAGGACAGCTCAGGACGGGCTGTGCTTATCACTTCAGGCTCTGCACCAGAGCAAAGCTGCCCACCTTACACACATGGTGCTGCAATGGAGCTGATGTGCTGTCCAGGACCTCAGAACAGAAAAGGAAGCACAGTGCAGAAACCTGAGACAGTAAAAGCCTCCTCCAAAACCAACCTACCTTCAACTGAATGGGATCTGACTCAGTGGGCAAGCGACTCAGATTTCTCTGCATTGGCGTGCTCTGTTATGCGGGTCTTCTCCTTGCTGCCCATGGTTACCCCACCCGCAGCACCTTGGAAAGAGAACTGCTGACTACATAGAATGAAAAAGCCATCTGTTTGAAAGCGAGACACATATATTCCTTGTGGAGAGATTTTTGTAGTTCATCTAAAACAACGTGAGAATTATACATCTTCCTCACAGCTACTGTGGATTCACAGAAGATGCAGTATTTTGGCACCAACATACAAGTCACTTGACAGGGTCCCCTCAATGTCTGGAGACCTTTCCTCCAAGTACCAAGATCTGAAAGCAACGTTTCTCAACCCACTGTAGCCATTTTGCACCAGAGAGGAAGCAACCAGAAATAATGTTGTGACATCGAGGGGTAGGGGGGTATTAACAGAGAAGTCAACAGGTTACTCCACATTTCCTAGAGACACCGGTGCTGTTTAAGATGTTATTTAGCAGGTGCCTGCTGTGTGACACTGCTCTGCCCAGAAGAGCCCAGTAACACATTTCATGCTGCACAGTCAAGAGCTAGGGGGGTAAGTACAGAAGGAAAAAGAAGAAAACCTTCTATCTGCAGAGAGCAGGGGGCACGAGTGCCACAGCAGCTGATGGAGACAAAGATGGCTCCACTGAGGGGTCAAAGCTGCCCAGGAAGCCTTCTCTTTCACACTGGCATCAAAATACTGGCTGAATCAAAAAGAAAAAGAAAAAACCTGACTCCACCTGATTTTAAACACTTTCATCAGTGACATTCTCCTCCGATGAAATGACTCTCCAAAGAAGGGGCTGGAAGAAACTGCAGAGCACAACTTCGTAATAAGCTTAATTTGTTGGTGCAACAAGCATAGCCAATAGTTAGAGGCTACCATCACACAAGCACGAATTTTGCCTCATGAATGAGCCTCGGGATCTGAAACAACACTAGTTTTAAACACATTTTACTGGGATTTTATTTTACCTTTAATAATTGTTGGGGTGGGGGGATGCTTCATCTTCCACTACAGCTAGCTTCAGCTTGGTACAAGCTCTCCCTGGTCACGCCATCACATGACACCTAGAAGTACTGAATGAATTTCTTTGTCCAATTTCTGACTTCATCCTATAGCAAATAACTACATTTTAACAAGCCACACAAACAGAATCATAAGGGAAACTACAGCAGGTTTGTTTCTGCAATGGGAAATCTTAAAATACTTGAAGAATGTTTTGCACTTATTCAGCTCAATTAAAATAATTAAATTGCTCAAGACTGTATGCAGCAACAACACACACTCCAATACCATACAGCTTGTTCAGTCCATTCATCAATAGCTTCTGTTTTGAAATTGACAGGTAATTTTTTTTTAAAGCAAATTCCTGTCTTTTGCTTTCACATTTGTGTTTTGTAGGGTATGCTTTAAATTACCTCCTAGAAGAACTCGGTTGTTAGAATAAGGACTAAAGTACTGTCTGTAACAACTTTTCTCTCTATGTAGTTTAATCCTCAGACTGATTTTAAGAGCAAGACCGCACCACCTACCAGAGCAAGAGGCAACAGAAATAAACTCAGGAACCTTCTAAAAGGTGCAGACTACGCTCCAGTAAGGGATAAGAAAAGACTTAAGTATTTTTGCAGTAGCTGTATAAAGATTTTTAAATACACGGAAACTTCCTACCAATGCCCAGTATCAGTAGTTGACCAAGACTGGATTGTAACTTCAGAAACGAAAGGATCTAAAAATACAGTCTGCGGATTTTCAAAGACAGTCTGACTTCAGTATAATCTGTTAATTTACAAATACTAAGGGGGGGGGAAAAAAAAAAAAGAGACATAGACCCAAAAGTTGCAGAGGGTCAAGATAAAGATGATTCACAACTCTAAGACTATGATTCACAGACTATGATCTGGGTGTAAAACCAAACCAGCAATGAAACAGCCAGATGCACATCCAGTGCTTCTACATGTGCACGTGTCTGTTCATACCCTCTGAAATTACACTTTCTGGGAGATGAGAAGGTTCTCCTCCACTTCTGGAAAGTAACTAAAGCTTTTTGAACACTACCACTATATAATAACAAGTATCTGATGGGGGTTTAATGACAGAAACATGTTCTCTTAACTACAGCCCTGCTATAGGCTATCACCTGATTTCACTAGTAAATAGTGTAATGCAAGATTGACTGTTTAATAAAAGTGTAGTCTAAGATTAATTTATTTGGAATACTCCCATCTTCTTGAGTGTACTTTCCTGAAAACAAAGCTAATTGATAAATAAGCAAAACAATTACCAAAGTATCACAAAGCAGAGTAATTAAAGATTGATCATTACGAAGAAATACGGCAGCTTCAGGTCACACTTAAACTGACACAGGGCACACCAGACTCAGATCTATTTTACAAGATTCTCAACTTTGAAATATTTGGATATTTATTAACTGTCCTTGAGCAAGTTCCGATGCAAGTCCTCACAAGACTTACACCAACACCTCACATTTAAAGACCTTCAGGCCCTACAAGTCATGGATGACCCAAAGGCTACAATTCTGTAGCCAAGAGGAGGGACGTACAAGGGCCGTCAGAAGAGCACGCTCCCTCTCCAGGCGCTGCAGGGTGCAGAAAGCACATGCCACCAGGCTGATGGGCTTGAGAGCTGCAGCGGGCACCTCGGCCGTACTTCCCGCTTCACCACAAAAGCAAGCTGTGCATCTGCATGCCATTTAAATTATTCTCATGTTTACAGTAGTATTCTGGCAAAAATTTCTGTTCCTAACCCGATTTCATTGAGAGACATATACTTCTTTGATCACATTCATGGCGTAAGCTAGGAAATATCTGACTTTACTCTGAATTTAAGAATTCTAAATTTTGAACAATACATTGGGAAAACAGCAATGATGTCCTGAAAAGAAACTTAAGGGCAAGTAACAACACACAAGTACTGGCCATGTTTGGTGTTTGTTTTGATTTTTTTTTAATGCTAGTACTTCACTTCTGTTGAAAGTTTTTTTACGATTCTTTTTTAATACCTTTCTTTTATGAATTGGTGTTCTTGGCATTAAATTACAAAGCCTTATTCATTTGACTTAAGTCAAATAACTTAGAAGTGGTGAGGCAGAAGGGGTCATCAAATTCAGCATATGTAACTGCATTTTAACCAAAATCTTCACAATCAAGGCCTCAGAATTTGGTGTCTGAAGGTTGTGCTACAGTTATGCACTCAATCCTCATGTCTAACAAATGTATGAAATAACTTTTTAAAGACTTGTGTTCATGTATGGGTGAAAACAATTTCTCTAATGGAATAGAGTGTCTTAAGTTAAGGAACTCAGAAGGTCCTCCACCTTTTATGTTAACACCACTACCTCCCCTTAAATACACAAAGAGACAGCCTTCACAATTTTTTAGTTTGGTTTTTAAAAAGCACAGTGTTTCCCCAGAGCATCAAGGCTCATTTCCAACTGAGTTCAGAAGCTGACACAACATTTCCCATTAACTCTCCCTTCAGTTATTGAGTAGGAAGGGAAAATATACTTAAGTTACTTTCCTCATGAAGCTGAACCATCCATTCATAGCAGGAAAGAACAGCATAGAGCGAAGAATATACTTGTTCCCCCTTACAAATAAGATTGTGTGCGTGACAACTGCGCTACTTAAGGGAAAGTGTCATAAAAAAATCAGGTTGTAACTACTTTTTGCATCTCTGAACTGTACAACTTAGAAAACAGCTATCTAGACCATGTTTCAAACTCCTTAAATTGTGTTACATTTACAGTTTGTAAAAATGCAAAGTCTGGTGGTATTTTTTCCATTTACCATCACTTCTTCCCATATAAAAACATCTTTTTGAACTGGGCTAGCAGCTACTCTTTATAGAAAAAGTGATCTGCTGATCAAAGAGTTCAAGATTTAGCAAGGATATAGTAAGTGTCCCAGGTGTAGTCAATTAGGTGTACTGTTGCTAACAGCTAAACAATGAAGTTATTCCGTAAAAACACAAGTAATGTCGTCAACTCTTCCCATATTTAGGAATTAAGAACACACACACAATTCTATGTTAAAAACTAACAATTTCAAAAGCTTCCAACAGAAATGGAACACACTGTCTCCAAGTCAAGAACAGTAGCACAAAATCTTTCATGTAATTAGCAAAATAAAAAAATAATTCAAGAAAAGCATAGTGCAATCATGTAACAGCAAAAAGTAGAAGTGAAAATTCTTTTCCTATTGGATGATTAAACATTATGAAGAAAGATATTTTAATGCACTTGCAATGAAAAATAGTGCTAATTCCTAAGAGTTTTTCTTTACAGAGCTACAGACAATTTAAACACTATTAGCAGGATCTCACACACTAAGCATTTAAGATGTATACATCTCAAATGTCATAAAACACTAGAAATATTTTTTCCGAAGGGTTCAAGAAATCTTAGGTCACAGGTCTTGGAAATTTACTCCAAGCATAGCTGTCCCGAGGAAAAATGGAAAAACCACCACACATTTCAGGACAGAGAATTATATTAAATGGTTCTAGTGTATTTTACTTCCTGGAAAACAGGAAGAGCTCTCTACAATGCCTATTCACAAACACTTTGAGCTGTATCAGAACATCAGTTTTCAGCCCAAAGATACTTTCTAAAACAACAAAAAAAGATAAATCCATACTGAAAATTGTCTGAAGAATAAAAATCTCAACAAAAGAAGGCTAGTTATTTCAACTGCTTGTAATGCATCACCATTTCTCAAACACAATCCTATTCTCTTCTTAAATATCACTCTCTAATACTGAAACAGAAATAAAAGTATTTCTGTTAAGAGTTAGGATCTGGAAAGAAAACTAAGCATCTCTTGAATACTCTTGAATATGATTGTACAACAAACATCTCAATAGCTTTTAATACTGTGGTGTGATTTTTCTAGTAACGAACTGACAAGGGACTCACTCAAGATGGAGTAAAAGGAGAGGAATTATTGGTACTATTTAAAGGAAGCAAACTGACTGAAATAGTGATGCGGAAAGAAGTGCTTGAAAGAACCCAAAGTGGAAAACACAAAGGAAAGCAGGTGTGCGCAATAAAATACTCAGCAGCTGAGGTCAGAAATAATGTAGTTCATGGTCAGGAACTTTGGTTAGAAAATAGTCAAGTCACTATAGCCATTGTTGTTACAGTTATTAGTATAATTAATCGCAAAACATTTTTGACGTGGTAGGAGGAACGTTGCAGCTCCTCTGTACAAGTCCAAACAGGTACAGAAAAGGCCATGCACAAAGCTACACTCAGTGGTATTGTTTTATGGATAATGAGGCTTACCACAATACCTTCTGAACCAATGCCTGCAGATGTAGTAACACACCTACGACACAGAGAAGACTCAGATAAATTTGAATTTTTTTGCATTCCTGGAAATCACTAGAAATCAACCAAGTCCATCTGCAGCGAATTACATACAGCAGAGAATTATGGCAGGTTATCTTACTTTTTCTTTACAAGCTAATTACAGCATGCTGTCATGATCTGCCCTGGCATTCATTTACTTACCCGGTATGGTTCCTCCAAGTGAACTAACACAGTTATCATTCCAAACGGTTGATTTGGATAACACCTCTGAAGTGTTTTAGATATGATAAACATGGCATTAAAAAATTAATTAACATGGTAGTTCTGAGTACCTTCAATTCTCTGAATAATAACTAAAAAAGCTAAGTTAATCATAGGCCACCGATCTGGAGTTATGACCAAGTCCTGCCTCGATCACAGGTCAAGCCCAAGCTGTAGCTGCAGTAACTGCCCAACAAACTACACCACCTGGTAGCCATTCACTAAATTGAAGCTGCCACCAGTACATAAAACCACTCCCACTGCCTCATTACCTCTTCGTTAGCGAGTCCTTCCCTCCACTTGCATAGGCAAGGACAGGACTCTTCCAGAGCTCAGGTGACACCATCCTGTGCAGAATGAGAATGCAGAGACTGTCTCAGATGCCCTGTCCTCAAGCCCTGGTTAGTCCCACAGGTTTCTCCATCCAAATCCTGCTTCAGAACAACCCAACTGCTTACAGCACTCTAAAAATATAAAATGTAAGGGGCACTTACAAAGTGCTCTAACATAATCCTCACCGTAATAGACACCTGACAAAACAAATAATTTCCTCTTCTTTCCTGCAACGAGCTTCTGTTGGTGGCAAGTGTTGTACAAAAATGAAAAATAAAATGTAACCATTTCAGGTCAAGTACTCATTTCCTTGTATTTCCACAAATATTTTCACATCAAGAAAGCCTCCCAAAAGATTATAAATAAGACTCTAGCAGGCATTAGTCAGTAGTTTGTAAACAGCAAACAAAAAACCCAAACAAACAAACAAAACCAGCCGCTGCAGTGTCTGGTACTCAGCCGGGATCAATGACCAAAACAAAAGAACAAAAACAAGGAAATGTGAAGTAAAGGTTAATTGCATGCTATGGTGGGCTGCTGCTATAAAACAAGCTCAGCTAAAATATATACGTGACCTTGTGTGACAACTGCTTGGAAAACCAGGCTGGCAGTTTCAGACAGGAAACGTAACCAAAACAATTTTTAGGATAAACGTCTAAGAAACCAGTGATATTACGTTAATTATTTTGAAAATGAAGTCACCTAGTCGTAACATGAAAACCAAAAGTACTACTTTCAAGGTGTTTGGGTTGCAGGGGAAAGACCTTCAAGGATCTCTCCTATTAAAGTTACCAGCTGCTGTTCATCCCCAGGCAATTCTGATGAGCATGCAAAACAGGCTGCGTATTTCTTAATGATTTCCTACTGTTCCATAGCCAGTCCTAAAACGAGTATATAAACAAGTCATAAAAGACAAGATACCACTTAACGTGTTTAAATACCGCAACTTTATTGACGTGTTCTCCGAGAAGTCTACGCTTAATCGTTTTCCCTCTGTGTAAACCCCCACGGGAGGCAGAGCGGCAATTATGCAATGTTCTTCCTCCCAGAGGCAAGGCACCTCGGATCGAAACTCACACTTCGCCTTCAGGAACAGGGCAACCGCTCACAGAGCGCTCCCTCACCTTGCGGCTGCAAGTTTGCAGCCGGGTTAAGGAAA
>VXAK01025086.1:0-95265 GCA_013399435.1 Arenaria interpres
GGCAGGTTGGTAGTTCCCAGAGTACTCCTTTCAGTCCTTCTTAAAAATGCGTTTAATATTTCCCTTTTTCTGGTCACTGGGGACTTCACCTGACTGCCATGACTTTTCAAATATCTTGGAGAGTGGCTTGGCTGCTAAATCAGCCCAGTTCCCTCAGGACTTTGGTATGTGCCTCAGCAGATCCCATAGACTTCTGTATGTTCAGGCTCCTCAGGTAGTCATGAACCTTACAGTTTGGAGGGGCTTTGCTCCCCCAATCTTGATGTCCATCCACTCAAGAGGTGTGGGGAGAGAGGTTGCCAGTGAAGATCAAGGCAAAAAAGTTGTCAAGTACCTCAGCCTTCTCCTCATCCATTGTTACCAGTTTGCCAGTCTTGCTTATCAGGGAAGGTCAAAGAATGTGTACCCCCTTTTCTGGCTGGCACACCTATAGAAGCGCTTCACATCCCTTGCCAAGTTCAACTCCAGTTGTGCCTTGGCCTTCTTGACCCCATCCCTATACAACCAGGTAGTGTCCCTGTACTATTTCCAGGATACCTGTCCCTGCTTCCACTGCCTGTTCATCTCTTTCTTGCCCTTTAGTTTAACCAGCAGGTCTTGACTCAGCCATATCGGTCTCTTGCCTTGCTTTCCTGATTTCTTACACTTGGGCATCAACAGCTTTTGCACTCTATGGAAGGCATCCTTAAAGATCTGCCAGCTCTGTTCTGCTCCCTTGTCCCTGAGGGCAGTTTCTCAGGAGGTCCTATTGACTAATACTTTGAAGAGCTGGAATTTTGCTTTCCTAAAATTTAGGATCCTGACTTTACGCTTTGCCTGACCCATATCCCTGGGGACTGTGAACTCCACCAGTGCATGAACACTGCAGCCCTGGCTGCCTCCAGTCTTGATGTCACTGATTAGCTGACTTGTGTTGGTGACCATCAGCTCCAGAATCACATCGTCTCTGGTGGGGCTGTCTATGACCTGGCTTCAGAAGTTATCCTCAATGCATTCTAGAAGTCTCCTGGATTGCCTACAGCTTGCTGTACTACTTTTCCAGCAAATGTTGGGGTGGTTGAAGTCCCCCAGCAGGACGAGAGCCTGTGAGTGTGATGCCTCCTGTAGCTGGAGCAAGAAGGCTTCATCAATAAGCTCCCCTTGATCAGGCGGCCTGTAGCCACAAGGTTCCCTTTGTTGCCTTGGTCTCTAATTCTTACCCATAAGCTTTCAACCTGCTCGTGGCTATTCTTCAGAGACAGCTCTTCACATTCTATCAATTTCATGATATAGAGGGCAATGCCTCCACCCCTCCTTCCTTGCCTGTCCTTCTGAACAGTCTGTAGCCATCGATAGCTGCGCTCCAGTCATGGGATTCATCCCATCAAGTTTCATTAATGGTAACTAAGTCACAGCTTTCTAGCAGCATGGTGGCTTCCAACTCCTCCTGTGTGTTGCCCACACTGGGTAGGACACAGTCTCCTCAGTTGTCCTTGAATTCTTGGGTATATAATTTCTGTTTTAATTGTCTACAGATGAGGGAATGTAAGAGTGAAAGGCTAGGTGACTTAACCAAGGACTTCCTGCCAGTTGGTAGCAGAGCAGGATCCAGGTGTTCCTGGTCAGCTCACTCCAGAGGGGCTCTGTGGTGTCTAGCTGAAGCACGACAACAAGACTGACATCTCAGACTGAGGTCTGCAAATGTTCCTTCATTCATTAAAATATCTGGTTCCCTTCTGAATATGCCCATTCTGGAAAGCATTATTACATCACCGCAAAGAAATGCCAGGGCATCTGGCACCAGAAAAAACTTTCAGCAACTGTCTGGCTGCCTCCTCTGAGACATGTGAAACTCCAGCACCAGTGAACAACATATTGGCACATGCCTTGCTTTGAAAGACACCTAACGTACTTGTTTCTAATGACTCCACAGGGCTTTGGGTACCAAACCTTCCTGGATTGAAGGGCTTGTCCATGCCATACTGCATACAAGTCAAGTGAACGTGATTGCAGTAGACTGGGTTTATGGATCGACAGGAGCCTATCCCTCCGCAGTGGAAAATGTCACACAGCTGGCACTCTCCATCTCACAATTCATCAGCAAGCTCCTGGTAAGATACTGCACATTTCCAGTGTGGGGAGCATGGCCAGAGAACATCATTCATGCAAAAAATCCAGAGAGCTGATCCCAACCTCCTGTCACCTGGAGCTGGACAAACAGGCCTTTTATTCCAGAACTAGCACTGTGGAGCACTAAAGAGATTTCTTTGTTCCCTCTTTCTCAGTCCAGGCTTGAGCATGCCACTGTTTTTCTTCTTTGTCTTGAGTTTTGACATTTTCTGGAAAAACAGCTGCCTCTCCAGCTTGGGACAAACCTGAAGGATGCCTTGGGTTTTCTCAGGTTTTCTGTACTTCACTGGATAGTCATCATCTGCTGCCCAAAAATTTTGTCCAGGGAGCTGGAGGGGGTGGGATTTGAAGCTATTTTATATTTGCTTTGGGATTCAGGTATACATCCCAGTAGCTGGAAATCCCCAATGTGACCCAGTTTGTTCTGGCGGAGCTGAACACTTACGCAGCAAGGGTGATACATCTTTGTGTTAAGCAGCTATGCATAAACTCTCTGTATAATATTCGCACTGCAGATCCAGGCTGCACAGCATGGGAGTTCCTTGGCATGCACCACGTGCACAGTCACATATTTCTATCCAGAAATGCAGCAACCCTTGGAGCCACTGTGTCATTAAAAGGATGAGGATGGGGGATGGGGTGTAGGGCAAGAAGACTCTCATCCCTCATTACTGATTAGGTCACACAGTGAACAAATGACTGAGCTGAACAGTGTCCCCACCACTCATTCCATGTCTGTGCTGAGCTCTAGTCCAGCTACTTAAGGACTTTTTCTGTCCGGCCTTTCCTGCAACACTACACCACAGAAGACTGTATTATCTTCTCATAAATCTCAGTACTGCTACAGGATATGGCCTCATACATTTCAAAGTCAGATTTCCTTCATCTTGCCCCCACACTCTGATGTACCATACGTTCTCTCATCATGCATCATGACCTGCAGGCAGCCAAATTCCTGTGGATGGGGTAATCTCACATCAGGTCTAAGTGGCTGTGCTTTACCTGGCAGTTCAGCCCATGGATAAATCCTTAATCTCTGAAAATATAATCTTAAAATAATAATTAGGATATTGGTACAATGGTGGTATAAAAGTGGGAAAAAAATTTCCTCTGCTTTACTGAGAAGAAGATTATTCACATGGTGAACATGGATCCCTCAGCTGAGAAAGGGAAATTCAGTCTGAAGCAAGCTGTGGAAAGAGAAGCTACAGGCTATGTAGTTATGAACAGGAGCATCTGACTGACCTGGTTAGGGTTGGATTTGAATCTGTGGACATGAAGAAAGACTCTGAAAACCAGAAGGGGCAATACCCATCATTCCTACAGCTATTTGGTTCTCTACCATATGCCTCAAAAACAATCTTATATTAGAAGGGTTACAGAGCTACTGTGTGGGCTGGGATAAGATATTTCAGCTTTCTGCTACAAACATTAACTTGTATTATCATCAATCTGCAGGCCCTGGGAGCTTCAGCGACATCCATCCACATAATTGGGGTAAGCCTTGGTGCGCATGTCGGTGGCCTGGTGGGGCACTTCCATGGCAGTCAGCTGGGACGGATAACAGGTATCATAAAACTGAGTCTTGGGTCCTCACCTGCTCTTCAAGGGAGAGAATGAAAGAGCAAGGAAGGAGAGTAATCTATAGTGGTTTTTTAATTACTTAAGGTCTCACTAGATCCAAGCTTATAGGCTTCTTCCAGCCATCAGACCCCTCCTTACCACCAAAAGAATGCATGTATTTGCAAAAGGGTCCTTCTGCCTCTGCACCACTCTTCAATTGGTGCCAGCTTAAATTGTGGCTAATGAAAACCTCCAACACCCACATGCTATAACTTCCACTTTATAGCATGTATATATCTGTGGTTCTTAAAATTAAAGTCCACAATGCATTTTTTGTGGGGGAGCAGCAACAGTGAGCTACTCTGCAGGAAAATGTAAGCTGAGAGCCAAGAGTACAGCAAGATAGGCAGGGGCACCCCTTACTGACAAGGGTCACAGTCCTACCTGTATCTGGGCAAGAAGAGCAGAGCAGATCCAGTGACAGGAACCAGGGTCATCCACAGTCCAGTGGTCACCAGACAAGTCTGTAGTGATATGGCAAGCCCGAAGTTGATCCAGGAAGTCAAGTCAGCAAGATAAAAGCAGGACCAGCAAGACACAAGGCTGGGCATGGCAACCCTACAACATAGCTAAGGCAAGAACCTGAGCCAATATTAGGAGGTCTCAGAAGAGGCTTCTTGCTATTCTCTCCTAGAAGTCAACTGTTTTCACAGTAGACTGGTCTAAGACCACCCAGCTGTACCAAATCAGAGCTGATCTGGAGACCCAGGCATCTGGGTGTGAGGAAGAATTAGACCCAAGATGCATCTGATCTCATCTCCTGCCTCCACACACACATGCATACATTCAGAGAGGAATGTGATCCCAGAGCCGTAATTTGCTGAAGTGTTTGTTTTCAATCACCTGTAAAGACCTATGGAGCAAAACTAGAGTGAGTCTTGGAGCCCAGAGCACTACATTTATTTTGATCATGTGACTTTCTTTAATTCATGCCTGTTCCTCTAGATACAGAATCACACAATCACTGTGGTTGGAAGGGACCTCTGAGATCATCGAGTCCAACCTTATAAAAAAAAACAAACAACAAAACCACCCAAAAAACCACCACCTCCCTGTGCAGAAAGGCAAATTGTACAGGAACTGGAATGAACAGCCCATATTCAAAATTGCTGAAGAGCAATTTGTTTCAATACTTACAGAAGAAATGAAAAAGCCTGAAGGAATTCAGTTGCATACGGTATAGTTTTAGTTTCAGCTGCTGAGGACGTACATCTCAATAGAGTTTATGCAGCTTGTGCTTGGAGGAGGTAGGCATAGAGAATAGACGAAAGAAACACACTTGCCTCAGAGCTGTGCCAGAATTAACTGCTGTTCATATTAGGTATTTCTCCCTCCTCAGGAAGAACTTTAAGCTATACCAAATAGCACTTTCCAGTACCTCTTAAAGTCTTTAACGAAAACTTGGTCTGTAGTAGTGGATGGGGAACTTTTTAGCTTTTTGTAAGCATCAAGATTAAAGAACATGGAAGAAAAATTAAAACAGTACATTCTTCTGACCACTTGTTGCATTATTAGCTTCTATTTATAGAAAGAATAGGAAAGATTTTGGTTTTTTTTCCTTTGCTCCCTTTTCCTCCTTCCCTCCCTCCTCACAAATGCAGACACATCAGTTTCTATGTTGTTGATATTGCCTCCTCCATAGAAATTAATGGGACAGAGTCCAAGGCACTGAAACTGGCCAGCTCTGAGGGTAAGTGGTATGTGGAGCAGAGCTGCTCCTTAAACTACTGTTGTTGGCTGGGGAGCGAAAAAAGTCTTGTGAGATTACTTTTCTATGAAAAGTGAACAGGATAAACCTCAGCCAGAACACAAAACCAAAAAATTAAAATCTTTAACCTGTTCCTTGGTATTGCCAAGGATAACTTTGACTCTCTGCAAGTTGGTCTAGGAGCAAGTTTCTGGCAAAAATGTAGATGGCTGCTTAAGGACTCAATTTTATTTGTAGGGAGAGGGCTCAGAAGCCTCTTTGTTTTAAGGATGTTTGATAGTATAAAACCTTTGTAATGCTTGGATTGGTTAATGCCTGTGATGCTGAATTTATTGCCTAACTGATGATCCTCAGTTACATTTCTCAGACTTTAGTGTTAATACTGGTGACTGTACAATTAGGGGAGGTGTTATAAGTGTGATTCTCTTTCACCAAAAATCCAAAAGACGCTCTGCAGCCACTCTGTCAGAGCTACTTGAAGTCATGGCTTCACAGCCTAAAAACTTCAGGTAAAAAACTGCTAAAGGGGAATGGAATAATGTAGGATGAGGTAAGGAAGCTGTAGTGGAAGTTAGCAGGGGCAGAAACCATTCTGGAGTGTAATCAGTGTGACCTGGAAAAAATTTATCACTTTGCCTAGCAACTTTTTTAAAGTTTTGAATAAAATAACTGGTTCAGGAAAAAAAAAAAAGACAGGGGCTGAAGAGCACTTGTTGAGGTGCTTGATTTTGTTACAGGCCTGGATCCTGCAGGCCCTAAGTACACCAGAGCCAGCCTTGAGGAACGCCTGGATCCTGGGGATGCCCTCTTCGTGGAGGCCATTCATACTGATGCTGACAGTAAGCTGACTTCTGTCTTCTTCAGCCTGTGCTTCTCTTCCTCCTGCCATTGTTAGTGCTAAGAAGTCTGCAGGTCATTGTCCCTTTTTTTCCAGATTACCATGAGTTCTGATTTACTCAGAGGAAGTCTCGATTAGGCTTTAATTCTGTGATTAATGATTAATTCATTGGCAGTATCCATACCCTAGAGTGCAGACAGGTGAAGATTGGACAGAGGACAATCTTCCAGCAACTATTTCTTACTTAACCCTACTACAGCAGAGTGATCTTGTGCAGAACCAGCTGAGCACGGGTTTCACCACCTGGAAGGAATTTACATGTCTAGTCTCACTTTGCTTTCTCCCACCTGAGGTAAGAAAGGTGCCACTGCAAGTGGTGGTGGAAAGTAAGAGAGTCAAACCAACAGCTGGTGCAACAACAGAGTAACTTTTCTAAAGTATTCAGGGTGGAGATAGGCAGAACATGTGCATTTGAGTCACACCTCCCTCTTGCCTGGAGAAAAACCTCTACCAACATAATTCTCAATCATGCCTCATAATCCCCCATTAAGGTTGTGATCAGTTTTGTTCTCCTTTATACAGAATCAAGAACCTGAGGCACAGAGGTGGTGATTAAATTCCCAGTCATTTTGATGGCAGGGCTTGGAGCACGCTCTGCTCCATGCAACAAACTTGCACAATGCGGATGTGTAGGAAATCTGTCCTTGCTGTCTCCAGCACTGGAGCTAGGTCCTGCGCTACTAATGTTCAACCAATTATTGGGGCCTGTCAAGCAGCATGTAGGGTAAAGCCTACAGAAGAGCCAAGTGTAAGAATGAAGTGGCATTTCACCTCCTTTCAGATTTTGGGATCCGGATTCCTGTAGGCCACATCGATTATTTCATCAATGGAGGCAAAGATCAGCCAGGATGCCCCCGATTCATCTCTGCAGGTGAGAGCACTCTGTGGCCAAGCAAAGGGCTTTCATGGCTATTTAGCAGCCTGTGAAAATGCTGTTTGGCAAGGAGTTCCTGCTACAGTCAGGGCAGAAATGTATACATGTATTTGTAAAGACATGTGGCAGCAGAGATTCATGGCCCATGCGTTCTTTCAGCAGTACTACAAGCAGCTGAAATTAAAATCACATACAGGTCAAGTGTCTTGGCAGCACCTCTGTTGCCACTGTATCAGCCAAACCCCTAGCATCAGTAGAGTTTGTATGAACAAAGAAAACCTTTTTTGCTAGAAGGGCTCTTAGGTACTATTAGCAAAAGTTTTTTTTTGTTTTCATGCTGCAAGCTGTGTCTATACTCAGCTTTTGTGATTACTGCCTTTTCCTTCTAGAGAATAGGACTTTACACAGCAAATAGTGTGGATAAATACTCGGTACGTTTGAGGGACACCTATGATACCTCACTTCCCACAGCTGGGGTCCCAGTGTCGGTGAGAGTCAAAGCTATTGTACCCCCTTGCAGAGAGCTTGGGGCCTCATCAATGGTACACTGGTGGAGGCGTGGTAGCCTTGTAGTCCCCTTCTTCTGGGGCACTCTATTAGTTTGGGAGATAAACTCCTAATTTCCTGTATAAATTCTCCTGAAGTGGGATCTGGGCTTGTAGTCACAGATGTGCTCTGCAAAATGCTACTAGTGGGAAGGAGATGGCTGCAGATCAGTGTTTCTTGACTCTCCGTTCCTTGGGAGCATGCAGAAAGGCAGGAGCCAAGGGAGAGACTCACGACTGCTTTTCTCTGGGTGTATTTTTTCTTGCAGGCTATAAGTATCTGATCTGTGATCACATGAGGGCAGTACATCTCTATATCAGTGCCTTGAAACATTCCTGTCCGATGGTGGCGTTCCCTTGTGCAAGTTATCAAGACTTTTTAAATGGACGTTGCCTGGACTGCGTTGACCCCTTCCTGTTCTCCTGTCCCAGAATAGGTACAGTACCAGCATGAGACCTTCCTAGAGCAGATGAGAATACATTCCTGATGGGTGTCAGTGCAAAGCACAGTAGGCAGTTAGATCAATCTGAGCAGGATTTGCTTTGGATCTCTTTGGGGATAGCGAGAAGCTGTTTCTTTTTTAGGCTTCTATAGAGAAGCTCTGAAAGCTCAGATATCGCCCAACGTAGAACAACAAAATCTTGAACATTTCTGACCTTTAAACATTTCACAGGGCCCAAAAATGAGTTGAAAGAGAGTCTTGAGAATCACCTGCATAACAAGCAGGCAATTAGCTCAAAAAGTGTCTTGTTTAGAGAAGTAGCTGGAAATTTTAGTCCAAGCCTCAAGTCTTATTGATCTACAAACCACTCGTTGTTGTGTCACCTCCTTCTCATAAATTACTGCCATGGTCATCCCAAAGATGAAGTCTCTGAACTGGGAGAAGGTAATAATTGGTCTTTTAGGCTTCTGAAAGTGGGCTGTGGCATGAGGAGAGGAAGTGTCCTCTGGTGCCAGACTGCAAATAGCACCAGAGGAATATGAGAGGCCTCTTTTGGTATAAGTGCTTTCAGATCAGCCACCCCCCCCCATTTCATCAAGCCACATTGTCAGCTAGTCAAGTTATGGTGGTCTTCTTACTTGACAAATAAGTTCAATTTCCCAGCACGTTGTATTTGCAGTCATTTACATCTGCACGAAGTTTCCTAATTTGGTAGTCTTTAGTCTCGCTCATTTTGCACAGGTGCAACTGATGACAGTTAGCAGAGGAATGAAACAAAGCCACCGAGAGGTACTCTGATGATGATTACATGGGGTAGCTAAAATAGGTTTTCTGAGGGAATGTTAACCTGTCAAACAGACACCACAAACTTGCTCTGATTTGCACTGGTATAAAGAAAGGGTCCGTCACCCGAGACAGTGGAGTTGGGCAGTGTGAGTGGAAGTGAATCGGGACAAATTATATTTCTGTTCTGGGTGATTCATGTCTTTCCCTGCACTGGCTTTATTTCTTCCTGCAGGCCTGCTGGAGCAGGCCGGTGTGAACATGAAGAATCTGCCCAAGGAAGTGAAAGTTTACTTGATGACCAGCCCCTCAGCCCCATTCTGTGGTAAGTAGCATGAGAAAAGAAGAGTAATAGAACCACAGAATAATAGAATGGTGTGGGTTGGAAGGGTCCTTAAAGATCATCTAGATCTAACCACCCTGCCATGGACAAGGACACCTCAGAAGACGGTTGACCAAATATGGCAGATTCTGGGAGGAGGCTAGGTAGTTACAACCCACCATCCCTATCAGAATTAGATGCTGTGGCTCAAAAGTCTGCGACACACAGCTGAAAAGCAATAACCTTGCACACATGCCCCATAAAGCCCTTTCCAATAGGTTTATTAGTGTGGGCACAGCCCTGGATTAAGACAGCCACATGGCTTCAGGACTGAAGTAAAGGGTAATGAAAGTGCCTGACTGTTTAGACTGGACTATGCAGACCTGCCCGCTGTGCCTCTCACACCACAGAAAAGAGTTTCTTTCTTATGTCTGTTTAATCTTCTTTCTGCTGGTGGGGCCAGGAAATTAGTACAAGTCCAACTGATAGTACCTGCCCTCACTCCCACATACCTTGCTTCTTGCTTAGTCCATCACAGCCTGGTTGAGTTCCACTTGCAGAAGAAAAGAAACGTAGTCACCAGCATTGAGATCACTTTCTTCAGCAACAGCACCGACGACAAAGTGAAGATCACCATGTGAGTGACGGTAAACGCTTCTGGCCTGTTTTATCCCAGCTCTGTACATTAAGGATGTTTATATCAGTCCAGGAAAGGCACAAGATAGCATATATCCCTGAGTGCAGTCACTGTGTGATGAACTACAACCTCTCTGCTTGAGTACCTCCACATTTACCTTAAATGCTCTCAAGACGATTCTTGTGCTACCATTACTTGGTAAGCCTGGTTAGGTTCACCTCTTCCCTGAATGCACAAAGCAGTAGATACACTCCGGGATCCCCAAATTTGCATACTTTTGTGTTGCTATGCGCGTTCCTTTTCTATAACATACCCTTGCGTGGTGCCAATTCAAACCACAATCATTATCAGGTACTTATTAGCTCTATTCTGCCAGACAGATGGCTACAGCAAGATCCCATCCACCAGAGGTTCCAGGCTGATGGATTTGGTGGCTTAGACATTTCTCTTGATGCCCAGTAGGACACTAATTGCAAAAAGGAGACAAGTGCATCTCTGCACAGTCAGAAATGTAGCTTGCTGCCACTGCAGTAATGCAACAAAGCGCTCAGGCTCCCATTGTAGGGAAAAGTCCAGGGGGCAGGGGACCAAGACCACATGTGTAGATAGACAGATCTGTCTTGGAAGCACCACCCTCCAAACCATATCTGAATTAAAGAACCAGACTCAGACGCCTGTTCCACAGCTGTTGCTTCAGGGGGATCTCCCCACCACAGGGAAGTTCCCCAGAAGTCTTTCTCTCTTCTTCCTACACCATCCTGCCCAATGCCGTGGGCTGGGAACCACAATGCAGACATGCAGCTAGCACGTGGTGCTGGATGCATCAGGAAGCAGGAAAACAGTCTGCCAAAGAGCCCCAGCCAGCTTTCCGAGAATCAGAGGGGTTCCAGTGCTGGTTCCCACACAGTCCTTGTGCTAAGCCAAAACATTGTGGCCTGAAGCTAATTGTGTTGCTGCTTCAGTCCTGGACACCAAGAGGTAGAGGTGAGAACCAAGGAAATGGAAGCCACACTCCAGGGTTCTCTCCAGCATGGCATACCTACTGGGTCTCAGATTTCCAGCCAGGCACTGCAATTTGGAATTCATACTCCAGCCTGGTGGAGCTCAGTCTGTTCAACCCCCCAAAAAACCAAATCTACCTTTGCCAGAGATGCAGGAGGGAGGGAATAGTAACACCTAGGTCAAGTGTAGCACCCGTGCAGCGCTTCTGCAGTGTCAGACACAGGGTTTGGTAGGTGTCCAGCAGGAGGCATATGAGCACTGGAGGGAAAGGCTGCCAGGGGAAGAGAGATAGGCAGGCAATCCCGAGGCTTTGCTGTACCCTCAAGTTTTAATGAGGCAGTAAAGTTATAGTAGGGTAACCTATCCAGAGATAACCTTACCCTGGGAGAACAGCAGCTGAATTTCATTTAAGTGCCCTCCCAAGAAGCACAAGACTAAACCAAAAAGTTTGCTTACAGCAATAAACCTACAGATTTGAGAGTATAAAATTGAAGATATTCCTTTTAATTCACACTATAGCAAAGAGACTTCCCTGCTCTAGGCAAAGCTCAGCCCTACAGTGCAGTCAACTCAGAGTGTCGAACAGGCTTATAAACATAGATTCCCACATTGCAGTGCAGACACTGAACGATCACTGACTTACTTCAGGTGATCTAACATGCACGTCGTCCTGCAGTTCCCCAGAAGTGCACAGGGACTTGAGAGTGTTCAGCAAGTGACTCACACAGTTGTGTCTTGCCTCCTGCTGCCCTTCACTTCTCTCCTCCCAAACATCAATTCCAGTCTCACTCCTAGGGATGCCATTACCCCACACATGTTGCTCGGAGTGCCTCAAGACACATGTCCCCAAGCCTCACAGCTGCCATGGGGCTGACAGAGTAAGGAGCTTGTTACACAGCACATTTCCATTGCCATTGCTTACACATCACATGACATACCCCACATCCAAGAAAACATATCTCCAAAGTCAGCTAGAGTCCTACATCCATGCTAGACCAAATGCCACTCCCAAGAATGACTTTCTTCATCCTGCCTAACTTACTGTGTTCCTCTGTCTTAGGGTAAGGCTGGATCATGGACATGGACCATGGACAATATGCAGTAGAGAGATAGTCTCCCCTCTATTTGTTTTCTACTCGCTATCATTATTCACCTTTGTAGCCACAATTTCATGATGCTACCTATTTTTGGCAGCTTCAAGCCACACACAGTCAGACACATAAAAACTCCAGCATCTACTACCACAGTCTAAGGGAGAGGACAGGATGTACTGGTTCGGGTTGGCCACTCTGGCCTAGGAGCACACTGTGTTCAGCCATCAGCCCACTACCAGGAGCAACTTTGTGTAGCAGAATTGTAGCCTCTTCCTGACCATTTTGTCACCTCTCCCCTTCCCCTACTCTGATATTTCTGATCAGGCAGTTACCCACGTGCTTCTGGGATTGCGCTGAGTCAGCAACACACACGTTCTTTGTGAGCACAAGGAAATTTATGATCGCCATCTCCTACAGATGCCAAGTAGATCAGGCTTAAGAAGGCTCGTTGGATGGATGCCACAGAAGGAAGGCAGCCCACCTATGTAAAATGGCTAGGAAGTACCACTTCATAGCACATGACCAACTGGGCTCTGATCATTAGCTGTTTACCCAGTCTCTGGCGTTTCTCAGTTCTTGTCACCTGGGTAAGAGCATAGGGACAAGTATGCATCCCTCTATCCAAGCATCCCATCTTCAACATGGTCAAAAGCAAATACCTAGAGAAGAGAATAAAAACACAGTGTAAGCATGTAGCAGTATTTCCCCCAAATAGTTTCCTAGTCTCTAACTATTTAAATCTCAGGGACTTTCAGAGCCATAGTTGAGATCTGTGTCCATATTAGTTGCCAATGCTTTTGTCTTCCATGAACTTGTCCAGTCCCTCTCTCATGACTTGTACAGTCATGTAAACTTTCTAGCATCCACAACATCCCATAGCAAAGATTTTAACAGCTTAATAGGAATGGTCCTCTGTGCAGTGTGCAATCCTTTTGAGCCTGCCACCTCTTAGCTTTCTTTGATGACCCCTAGTTCATGTCCTGGAAGAAGTGGTGGACAACCAATCCCTAGCTGTGCCATTCATCATTTCATAGTCGTTGATCTTATCTACCACTTACTGCTCTGTAGCAATCTGGGCAAGAAAAGCTGTTTTAATTATGTGATGGAAGGAAGGATATTTATGCAGGAATATTCCTGCCTATAGAGATAAAATATGGAGAGACAGCCAGTAAGACTCTCATGCAATGCCTTGTTTTGACAGATAAGTCTTCTCACTCCATTATGTGAGGGCTTCACAATAATACCCTAGTTACTCCAGTGTTTCGAGACATCTGCATATGGCCTGCATCTACAGGTTGATTGAACATTCTCCTTCACACCTCTCACCTTGCCTTGCAGACCTAAGCACCATGTGATGGGCAAACGGCTTCTGGCCCACAGAGTGCCCCCCTGCCAGATAAACAGTGTGACACTGAAGTATCTCCCCAAGAATCAGTTCTGGAGGAAGGATGAGCCATTCATTGTCGGCAAGTTCTGCACAGCCCCACTGCCTCTTGATAGCAAGTAAGTCACAGGAATATCTTACAGGGATCCACTGACCCCGTGGATGCAACCTGTGGTTTGAAACAATGCTTTCTCTCTCCCATTTAGATAGAAGTGAAAAGATGTCTCTCCCATCCCCTCTGTGTCCCTATGTAAAACATTTTCTACCTGTGAGAGAGAAAAACTTCCAAGGTAGTTTTCTAGGATTTTTCTAGGATTCTTCCCCCAGGATAAAAGTATTGTGCCATGGAAGGAAAATGGCTGTGACTCACATCACCTTGGAGATGCTTAAGTCAAAAACCATGGCAAAAGCTTGTATTAACTAGAATGTGTTCCTTTTGCCCTTGCTTGATCTCTCCATCTTCTCCCTGACTACACTGGGTCCCCATTTGAAACATGACAGATGCACATTTTTCAGGATGAGACAACAGAAGACCAGTAATATATTTCTGCTTCTTATACTGCACAGGTTTATAAAGCACTAAGACTAAAGACAACCATTATGGCATTTTCTGGGCCAGGCACTGTAGCATACATGCCTTCAGCCATAATTACCTTATCCAGAGTAGAAGCAGCCAAGTCTTTCTCATCCCAAAACAGATAGTGGTCTTCTCCGTAATACAATATTCTTGCTAGGAGTTCTGCAGATCCAAAGTTCTTGCAGGCAGGGCAAAATACCTCGGTCTATACCGAGACATTAAACTCTGTCCACATTGCTTTTGACTTGATTCTCAATGCTGGCTCCAGGCTGAAGCAAATTAGCAGGTACTCCAAAGAGAGAAAAGCAGAAGCAGCGGGCAGAGTAGGCTCACATTCAAATTTTGTTCTGATGGGCAGTAAGGGGACTCAAGAACAAGGCGGTAAAAACATAGCCAGCAGGCTCAGATAGGGAAATAAAGAGACATTTCTGTGTAAATACCAGGCACTCCCTTGAGCATAAGTACTATTCCTTACTAGCATGCTTTGCAGAGCAAAGTTGCGATGGATGTGCAGATATGTGGCTTTTTATCATTTATGAATGGGACAACATGACACATTGCCTTAAAGGTATACTAGCTTGCACCCCTGGGAGCACTGGACCTGACTGTGATGCTGGTGGAAAGCTGTAGAATTCCACAGGTTCACAATGTTCTTACCACTAAACTGGGAGTGCTCAGAGTAGCAACGGTACTGCTAGGAGGCGGAGGTGGGAAGGTGAAGGACACAACCCCATATGCAGTCCTCCACCCAATTAATCCCAGCCAGGGCACAGCACCCTGTTAATCATACCCTTGCAAAGCAGCACAAGGTCCATCTGCAGCTTGCTTGCCTCTGTGTTAGTATAGCAACCTCCGCCTGCCAATGCACAGCCTGACTTTCCTGTGCTCTTCCCGCAGCAGGACAATGTCATGCCTTCCCTGGAACCTCACCCTCCCTAGCAACGCAGACATCTCCTTCAAGCTGCCCACTGCTTGTGCCTAGCACTGCCTTCAGAGCATGCAAGCATACCCAACATCCTAAAGGAGTCCTAAACCTATCACTGCTCTCTGCTCACAGATGATACTTTCACCATAAAACTCGATGGGTTATTTGCTTCCTGCATGAGGGACAGGATGTGAAGGAAAAGAAGTGTGTGGCAGATCGGTGAGTACAAGGTTGACTGCTTACAGGAAGACTTCTTAGTTAAAGGACTGGATTGGGACTTTTATCTCACGGGGTTCTGTACCCAGCTCTGAGAATGAGGTGGGCAAGTAGTTGAATTTCAAGGTTTGGATCTGTACGAAAGAAGGAGGAGATAATATCACTCTTCCTACAACGGGAATATTGGGATGATTCATTTGTGTTTTATATTAAAGTGTTGCAAGATCATCATATTAAAGGTGAGAGGTATTATTTTTTCCTCAGCAAGGGGAAACAGTGTGATTCAGGTTTGGCACGGGAAGGATCATTCTTAGCCAGCGCTCCAATGGGAAACTCACTAGTTCTATCTACAAGACACTTTCAGAGTGAGACCCTATTGATTTCACGTTAGCGCTGCTAGGTAATCAGAATTAATGTCTTTCCTGTGACAGGCCTAGAGCAGCTCTTCTGGCTGTTGCCTTGTCTTCTTTGACGCTCACATGAAGCAAGACAGACACCAGAAGCACAGCAGTGCTCTTGCATCCCATTTTGCACTGCTTTGAACAACTGCCCAGAATAGAAGGTAATAGGAAGGAAAACAAAGCATCAATGTCACAGGGTCACCTAACACAAATTAGTCCTGGGAACTTCAGCACAGCCTTTCAGACCTGGAAATGCAGCTGAAATTTGGAAAGAATTGGTGAAAGATTACAATATGAGACACAATTACGTAGAAACAGCCCTCACCCATCCACACCTTTCCCAACACCTTGATGCATATGCAAATTAAAGAGGAGAAAGTCTTACATCACTTCTGCCCACAAACCACATCTTCTGTAGACCGTTTCCTCTGGTTCCCTGGTCTGTCTTCACTGGATGGTGAAGTACACCAGGAACACCATGGTCAGGCAAGAGGTACATGCTAAAGGCATTTCTGCCATGAGGAAGCCTCAGTCATTTTGCATGAGCTATCACTACTGCTCCACTAGACAGTGTCGCTGCAGAGTTAGCTCCTGCTTTCAGCTCACATCCAAACTGTTGGGCCCTGCCATGTGGCTGTTTGGAAGGCCAGCTAACAAACACCATCTCCAGCATACACTCAGGAGATGATTAGAGCTGGGCTCTGACAACCTGACAGAGATCAATGGTGCCATGACGGAAGAGCTTCCAGGGAGCTTCCTATTGGAGACTGGAATATAACCCCAGATGGCATCTATGAAGTGCGGTGTGTAATTCAGCCCAACCCAGTCCACTACTTCAGGGAGGTGTATAAAGCACCACAACAGACGCAGTTTCATTGTGCATTTCAATTCCTTTGCAGAAGGGACCCCAGCAGCTCTTGTTAAATTTGCTGGAGACATTTCCTAGCTGTGAAGGGCAATGAGATCAGGCTGAAACAAGAATGCAGCAACAGAGATGGTGACAACCATTAGCAGGATGGTCCCCAGGCCTGGGACAGCCCCATTCTCCTGCCCTGGGGTAACAGGAAAGGTGAGCAGCACGAGGAGTGGTGTACTCCATGGATTCCACAGAGCCACCACTTCAGAGGCCTCTCCAGACCTCAGCAAGAGTGCCAGATCCCAAGGACACAGATCTCAACCAGTTGAGACTTGCAAGACACGCCAAACCGGTCTCTTGGCCACAGCCACTGTGTGAGCAACACAAGGCCTCCACCAGCCCAGGGCTGGCACAGAGCCAGCCCCACACATAGGATGGCCATGCCCTTGTGTGTCTGTGCCAAGCGGCACTGAAGAATGCCCTGCTCTGTGCATGCTGATGGAAGGACCGATGCTCCTTCCCTGGATACCTGCCCTGGAGAGGCTCCTACCTTCACCTCCCAACTTGGTTGCACAAGGCTCTGCGGGATAGAGGATTCTTCCGCTGGTACTGCAATCTCCAGTTCCCTGACAGAGGAATTAGCAGGGGAAGCTCATCAACCAAAGCCTGTTACAGCTGAACTTGGAAAAGGCCTGCCATCTCCACAATACTTTAAGATATTGTGCTTCTTCCTACCTGTGGCTGCTCTCCCCAGAGATGTTTTGTACTCACTCATTTCTTTGCTTGGTGTGTGCACCCTGAGGTCATCTCCCATTGAGCACAAAAAAAAAAAAAAAAAGTGTTCAGGCTCTCCTTGCCTATGCCTGCCCCCAATCCCAATTCCTCCCCTTCCTTATTCCAAATGAATCAACTCAAACAACCGACCTTTCACTAGAAGTTGGTAATTTCTTTGAGAAGTGGTGCTTGTCATAAATGAGAAATCATAACCCCTGGAAAAGTAATTTCTGGCCTTACTTAGAGTGGATGCCCATTGAGATGCATGATATCAAATTTCCATATCATGCTTTCCATTACAAGCCCATCACCAAAGCTGTCAGGGAGCCCATTTTCCCCTGTCCTTTCCCCTCGCGCCTTTAGATCACCCTCAAGTCTTTCAGACAGTGTTAGCTCCCTCTCCAAATCTTCAAACACCAGTAGTTTTGTCTCTGACTTTAATGGGAATTATTAAATCAAAGGGAACACAGATTCTGCGAGCAGGCTGGTATCACTTGCAGTGATATCGGTGTGCCTTGGTATCAGAGCTGCCCATACAACTCAGAGAGGCAGGACTAGAAAACAAACTGGGAAAGTCCACTAGGACAGGCAGCTCTGGTGAACAACTGTGGGGTGGGAGGTGCTGGAGTGCCACACTGCAGTCTCACGCGTGTGCTTCACGTGCTCCCGAGTGTACATGTCTGCAGGCAGACATCTCAGTGCTTGCTAAAGAGTGTCTCTTTGGCCAGAAACCTGTGTGAGCATATGCTCCCTTGGAGGGGCTTCGGGATCAAAACAGCCTGTTGTTCCCTAGAGTTCAGGAGTCTGAGTGGGAGCTAGAGGGGCTCGTCCTTTGCAGAGAGGGTGGGGAGAACTCCAGACGTTTCCAGAGGCTGCAGAAGGAAAACAGTGGAGGAGGGAGGAAAAGGGGGGTTGGGGGGAAGAAAGAGAAAAGGAAAGAGAGCACCATTATTATCACATGAATAATTCTTATTTCCAAACTTTTCCAAGACACAAACCTCATGGAGCCCACCATTACTGTCCTTCTCCCCTCCTAAATTAGCATACAAAACTATGTAATGAAGACAAATGAAAAAATGGGCTGCACCACCCATCCTGAGACAGCAAAACCAAACCCCTCCAAATCACCTTCTGTGATATCGGTGAAACAAATCCCACAGCTCCTTTGATTTTGCTCTCAAAGCAGGTGTAAAACAATGCCTACTAACTTAGATACCAAACTACAGACCATCAAGCACCCACCCATCCATCCATTTCACCCACCAAAGAGAACGCCAGCCCCAAGACGTAACTAGAAAACTAGGTAGCAACAGCGCCACATCTTGCGAGCACTTGATAGCAACAAACTAGGGCAAATGCGGCACGAAAAGGGGAAAAAGCAGGTGACTTTCGGTTGGTTGCCTTTTCATGCAAGGAATAAAGCTTAGTTTGCTATGGAGCATTGAGCTATACAACAGCACACCACTAAAGCAAGTTTTGAACAGAACCTTTGAACCTGCCTCTTTTAAACAGGCAGCATGTACGTTATTGAAATATCTCTCCTCCTCAGAAAAAGAACACGCTCATCAGTGGGATATCACAGTCTGCCTTGCTCGTAAGCTGACTAGAAACTCTTTCAAGGAACTAGACGATAATAATAGTAGGCCAATATACGTCCCAGGAATATTTTGTTCTTCATGATCTTCACAGTACTTTGGGCATTCAAGATTTGCCCTCCTGCACTGTGGCATAGCAAGGTGGCCATTGCAGCAACAGAAAACAAAAAGGAAAGTGATCCATAGAAGCACATCAGCATGGGGAATTCAGAGAGCTGGAAGATGATTACCCAGGTTAGAAGCTGCTGGGAAAGCAGAGGAGAGCACAGACCTGGGGAAAGCCCCAGGGGAGCTCTAATCTCTGGGACCCAAGCTATTGCTTACTTCAAACAATGACACTGTAGGGAAAATCCCTGTTTACTATGGATGTTTTCACCAATCCTAAAGTAAAAGTTATGAAAGTGCTTTCCTCAGGCCATGGCAAATTGGCTCAGATCATCTGCTGAGCTGTGACAAGTACCTGGCCATAAGGGAAAACTGCAGCCCCTCTGTATCACTAATTTTTGTGGTTAGGTGCTCAGGTTCCTGTGGAATAGTGTCCAGATGTGACAATTGCTCTCCTGCTGATGGGATGTGATTAGGATACCCAAGTGGTGAACGGAGTAACACAGGAGCGCTTGTTCCACTGTTACGGACACAATAACCAGAGTTTGTGTTTGAGTACCTTAGAAATTAAAATACCACACTGGCTATTGTCTCCAGAGTGACCAACAAGTAAGATCATCCTCCTCTTCCACCACTAATACTGGCCTCTGAGACATTTGGGCCTTTATCACAGGTCTTTACTGCAAGTATCATCACACCTTGATACTGCCTCATTTACAAGATCTAGAAAGACAAAAGCTTCCAGCATCCAACATGTTTTAAAAGGATTGTGTGAAAGAAAAAAAAAACAGCTTTGTGCTATGTTGCACAAGCTTTCCCCAACACACACACACCTTGCAAGTATGTTCACAGTATTGACTCATTACCACATATGGGTGGAAGCGATTCAAAAAACACTATGGTGTTCCCTGTCTCCTTCCTTTTTTAATTGCATTTGAAATTCTGATTTTATTGAGATTGATCAACTAGGAGAATTTTGCCAATCACCTGAGACTGGATATTCTTTTGCTGAGAAGACAAAATACAAGCAAAGCACAAAGTGACTTCACCCCGTTGACAACACTAACAGCATTCATTTTTGATTGCATGTATTCAACAGAAATGCCTGACACTCAGGAGGACAGCTGTCTCGTAAGTGATTCGGTATTCCTACCTCTCCAATTAAGGACTGAAAAAGCTGCAAATTCATATCTCCAGCAACATACCAGCAAAACCAGGGACTTCACGTTCCTAGGACTTATAAGCTAGAAATCAAATGATTTTTTTTTTTTTCTTTTTCTCTCTCTGCCTCCTTTTCTTTTTATTTATTTAAACTAAGCAAAACTCTTGCTGACTTCTTATCTTATTCAACAAAAAAAAGCAGATACACTTGTTCCTTTCCTGGCTAGTTTCTTCATATCCCAGATTTTAAGTGTGGTGGCATGGAAGCAGGACAGGAACAGGCATACGACTCAACTCAAAGCAGAACTGTAAAAACCAGGAAGATCTTCCAGTTCTACTGTTTTCAAACACTAAGAACGGCAACTGGGTGAAACAGCAAAAAAGGCCTCTTCCACCTTTTTACTGCAAATACTAAGTGCTGTCTGACCCAGGGCTCATGTCAGGAGTCAGTGTGTCCTGCTTTATGCTCCCTGTCAGTGAGTCCACAACCTGAGCAGCTGCAGCCTGCCCAACAGTAGACCCAAGCAGGTGCAGGGAAGACCGGGGTACGATAGTACACCATGTTCAAAGATGCCTGTTAGAAGACTGTCTCCCCAGCTGCTGCCCAGCCCTGCCACTTCCTCCCTGCCACACAGACCCAACTGGGAGACACGCAGTGGTTGCTTCTAGGACAGAAATCCCAATCCCAGGTAGCTGGATGACAGAAAGTAGCTACTGTGGAGCAGCTGCAGGAATGCACGTCGGGATCTGCACCTGCCACGCAACAGCAGGTGTTGCAGCAGCTGGATAAAGGTAATTCAGTGCAGAATTTCTCTCTTGGACACTTGGATCTGAATTTCAAGCATGAGTCACCCTCCTGTTTAATTCTGTTCACCTGCGTTGCTCCTCTGCCCCAACATCCACCAGGCCCAGGAATTTTTCCCTTGCAGATTAACAAATTGGCATTTTGGAAATGAGAATTTCATTCCCACTCACCAGAAAGCAGAGTTTGGGGTGTATTAAAATAATTAGCCTGTCAGGCCACCCATGGTGATTGGAGGCAAGAGCTACACCACACAGAACAGTCTTTTCAATACCTTACTGATCTGGCTGAGCAAAAGCTCAGCAGAAACAAGACAGAGAGATGGAGTGCTGGGATGAGCTGCAGTGAACAGGGGGAGGAAGGACTCTGAACTTTTTCCCCCTGCCCAGACTGAACATTTGGAGGGTGTGCAGCAACTCCCAGCTATCAATCCATTGTAAACCCTGGAGCCGTTTCTACCTCTGTCAGCCTCTCCTGGGTTGTCTGCTCTCTCATCACCTGCAGACGTCTCCCTCAGCTTAATACTGGAGTATCTCCAGACACAGTTCTACCTCATGGTGAGCCAGATTGAGCCCTGAGGGGTCTCTGCAGGCACGAGTGTACCACCCACCAGCCTGGACACTGTTTTGGTTTCTCTGCCTGTCCTGAGGACAGGATGGAAAGAGGACAGGGCAGGGAAGAGCTTCCTACAGTTGGGTTACCATCCCTTCCACCCCACAATGCAGCTGGTGCCTGGAGTCAAGCCTTTACCCTGCTACTTTTCCTTAAGAAAATCACACAGCTGGAGCCCACCTCCTGGCATTCCTTGGGGCAACAGGCAAAAAAATGCTGCGGAGTAGCAAACCCACGGCAAACGAGGGCGAGAGGCTGGGGGCCACCGCTCTGCCCAGGCAGTTGCATCGCGGGAGGGACTTGCTTCCACAAGCAGGGTACTTACGCGGGGGTCCCACACAGGGTGAGGCGTGCCCATGCCGGGAGTGCCCTCACTTCATATACTCCCCTTCGCTCACATAGTCCATAAAAGACCCCGGCAACTCAGCAAAATCTTCCACGACAAGACTGGTGGAGTCCTCACCCAGCACATCACTGTCGGGCCGAGATGCCCGGGGGCGTGGAGCCGGCGGAGGTGGTGGCGGTGGCTGTGGAGGGGGCTCAGAGGTATCAGCCCGGCCAGAGGCAGGGGGTGGCTCCTCGCAGTCCTCTGACTCCCCCTCAGAGGAGGCTGGCCCGAGGACGTGGTAGAGGCTGGGCAAGCGGATGTCGAAGCGAAGGCCAAACTTGGCAAAGAGCTTCTCATTGAGGGAGTAGAGCTTCTCTGAGATGTCATAGCCCAGGTAGGAGGAGAAGAGCCGGGCAATGTAGCGGTCCTTCCTCAGGAGGAGATAAAGCTTCTTCCTCGGCCAGGTGATGAAGCTGCAGTCGGTCTCAGCCGTCAGTGTGACCTATTGGGCAGGAAAGAACAGAGTAAGCCCTACAACTCAGGTAGGGGTCACCCGCCTTGGGGCTGCGTGCTTCTCTCCAGTGAAGGTCCGCAGCCCCTTTGACATCTGCTCTCCTTGAAGATGGCAGGGCTGGAAAACCAGATCACCCAAGCCAAATGATCAGATAAATCCTTACCTGCCTCTGCTTCCTGTCCCCAAGGAGATGGAGACCAGGTGTTCCTATGCGACTAACAGCATGCCCTTGCTTAATCTAGCCACATAACTAGTTACATTTCAGCGTATTGCTTTCAGATGATGCTCTGCTCCCTGTTGACACCTGAGCGACATAACTGAAATGGGCAGCATGGCATGGATGGCCTTATCTCTTTACAGAAATGATACAAAGGGAGATGTTTCTTTGTGCCCAGCTGGCCCAAGTCACAAGTGGGTAGCCCTGCAGCAGGCTGCTGTCCTGTTCTGCCACTGGGTCACACACCTCCTGCTCCAAGAGTCCCTGGGTAAGGGAAGGGCCACCTGGAATGCTTGCCTGGTCATCGTCTGCAGGAGGGACATCCCATCTCATCAGCTCTGCCAGGCGCTGCAGGGCTGAACAGCCTTGAAGGGTGCATGGCACAGCTCAGTGACAAAGGAAATAAAAGGGGTTTTCTGTGTTTGTGTGTAGGCAGGGAATTCACTCAAGGTTTTAACTAGGTTGATTTTAGAGAACTTTTTGTTTTCCTTTGGATTTTGCTAATGCGAACAGAGCCATTTTTCCACCTAGCTGTTAAGACCAGATTATAAATAATACAAAACATCATAAAATACATTAATGTATATTGTAATATATAAATCTAATAATAATAATAAAAGGTAAGAAACACAGGAAGGGTCAAACTGCGTTGGGCCAAAGAAGAACATCCGAGTGTAATAAAGACACCGGTATGCGAACAAGTGCCGGAGCCAAAATATGCTGGGGGCTCCCTTTCACTTTATATCCAGGGGTCTCCTTGGCCAGCCACCATGGCAGAGGGCCACTGGGAAGCTGAACACGGCTTGGCTCCATGCGCGTGTCCTTGGGTTTGATATTTAATGCCACTGCCATGCAAGCAGCTGCCTTATGAAAGAAATGTAGGAGATAAAACCTGAGAACTTTCCCAGGCTGAGGTGAGTGAGAGAAAGGGTCACACAGAAACTGAACTGACCAGAATTTCAATTTCCTAACCAATTTCTGGCACTGCAATCGAAACCCTCTACTTCTCATGAAGGATTAAGTGAGATGTAATAAGAAAACCTGCCTCCTAACCAGAGCAACAGGACACATTTCAGGCATGAATCCCCTTGACACAAGTGCTCCAGCATCGGCAGAGCCCATAATTCAGCCTTCTGGGGGAAAGTGCCAGCCCTGAAACCCAACTCCTTCAGGGACTGGGAGCCAGCAGTCTATGGGGAAAAGACACAGCCAAAGCAGAAAGTTCAAGGAAAACAGCTCTCCTTGTAGACTGAGTTACGCTTCTGCCATTTTTCAGTGGGCTCAGGATTGAAACTGCTCGATACAGAAAATTGCAGGGAAAACTTGGGTAAGGAAAACCTTCCATGCCCTCCTCCAGCAAAGTCTCAGAGTCAAATGTGCATTTTTTTAACCAAATGACTGTGATGCTGGGAATAAGGTTGAGATATGCCACAGAGTTCTATTAACTACTCAAGTAAAAGGGAGTGGTGAGTTAAACAGCTGCCAAAAGCAGCACATCACCATGGCTAAGCATGGCCATCGAGAATAACGTCCTGCTAGGAACAAGGACCTGTGAAGTCTCACCTGCTGGATGCTGGTCTCATCTGCTACTTCTTCATGCTCCTCAGAAAGCAGACGTGAGGTTTAGGCATTTCCAGCACGTGGCTGCAGCCTTTCCCCACCTAGGACTCTACCTCTCCATCCTGGTGCCTGGCAGAGCTGACCTCCCTGACCAGCCCTCTCGCAGAGCAGGAGCGGTGCCAGGAGTGTGGAGCTGGCAGGGCTGGTGCAGCTTGGCACCAGCTTGCTCCCAAGCTGTCTCATGCAGCACAGATAAAGACACTCAAGCGGCCTGGGAACATTCAGTTCCACAGAAATTAGTTCAGAAAATGCTGAAGACATCTTTGCAAGTTGCATGCCATCCAGTCAGCCATTTCACCGCCAGGAGCACCAAGCAGCCGTTGTTCTTTCTGCTCAACTCTCAGGCAAATACAGACCAGGAGTTAGCAGCTATCTGCTACCAGATTGAAGCTCTGAGATAACAGATACAACATGAGATACCCCCACTCCTAGCACAGCCATGCTGTTGCCCCTTTCTACCCCATTATTTTGGCCTGACAGCCCTATAGGTCAGTAGACAAGGGGCGACCTATGGATGTAATCTATCTGGACTTCTGTAAGGCCTTTGACACAGTTCCTCACAACATCCTGCTGGCCAAATTGGAGGGATACGGATTTGATAGGTGGACGGTTCGGTGGATAAGGAATTGGCTGAATGGTCACACCCAGAGGGNGAGAAGGGGAGATTTAGATTGGATATTAGGAAAAAATTCTTTACCATGAGGGTGGTGGAGCACTGGAACAGGTTGCCCAGGGAGGTGGTTGAGGCCCCTTCCCTTGAGATATTCAAGGTGAAGCTCGACGAAGCCCTGGGCAACCTGGTCTAGTTGGGGGTGTCCCTGCTGACTGCGGGGAGGTCGGACTAGATGACCTTTGGAGGTCCCTTCCGGCCTGGACCAATCTATGAATCTATGAATCTATTTCCACTCACAAGCTGTAGCCCTGTGCCGCAGTCACACAGTCAGCCCTGTCAACTGTTCCTCTTACAAGACTGAAGTCACTGGTGATGGCACAGCTTCCAGGAGCAACTGCCATGACTTATTTACACAGTACACAGGCCAAATTCAGACCCAAGGAAAGCAGATTCAGAGACCTGACCTGGTTTAACCAAGTCTGGACGTGGCTGCCCTCATGAGAAAGCACTGTCCTTCCCTCATGACTGTCCCATGCTCTCAAGGGATTGGCAAAATCCCTCCTCATATGCCCAAACTGACATACTCTAGATTGACATCCTAACAGGGATCAGGCTGTCCTGGGATGCGAGTTAAAGGAAGAGAGATGTGGGCTTGAGTAATCTCCTCCAGAAGGAAAGCCAAACAAATACTGTGGAGTGTTGACAGCAAGAGCAAAATCCTTTCAGTTGCTGCAAATAAGAATTGGTCTGGCCTCTCAGCAAGGGATTCTTCTGCTGAGAAAGAACCATATTCGGGTGTGAATCATCCTTTCTGCTTCTCTACCCCAAACACATCACCATCAGAAACTTCTGTGAGGAATAGGATATTTATGGCTTTACATCACTGCCGCGTATTGCCATGGCTGCCATCCTTACGCTGGAACGATGCACGCTGCTAGCAGCGTGCAGGGCACACGCATCAATACAGGTCCTGGAGAACGCTGTACTGGGAGAGAGAGCCAGCAATCTGCTACCTCATCCCCCAGCACCACGCTCCACCCTCCCTGCTATCAGCTGATAGTAGGAGCACGAACCGAGGTCTTTGAGGAAGGTAGAAAAAAAACAAAAGATAACACAGCTGACTGGTCACACCATCCTGTGCTGGGCTAAACCATGAGGAAGGGGAGGAAACCGTTCCCGGTTAGCTTTGAATGGCATAATGAGCCCTCTCCATCCCCTTTCAGACACGCAAGGAGTGAAGCTGGGATGCTGCCGGGCTATGCAGGGTTACCTGGAAAGTTCCTTCCTCAGAGGGTCGCAGTGACTCCCATTCTGGAGAGTCCAGGAACTGGTACGGAAAGACGTAGTGAAGGAATTGTCCATCCTGGCTCACTCGGACCCTGCAGAGGGGAGAGGTGAGGTGCAACAGGCTTAAGCCATGAAGTAAGCATCACATGGAATCATAGAATGGTTTGGATTGGAAGGGACCTTAAAGATGATCTTGTTCCAACCCCCCTACCATGGGCAGGAACACCTCCCACTAGACCAAGTTGCTCAAAGCCCCATCCAGCCTGGCCTTGAACACTTCTGCAACTTCTCTGGGCAACCTGTTCCAGTGTCTCACCACCCCCACAATAAGGAATTTCTTCCTAATACATAATCTAAATCTACCCTCTTTCAGTTTAAAACCATTACCCTTCATCCTATTGCAACAGGCCCTGATAAAAGGTTTCTTCTCATCTTTCTTACAACCCCCTTTAAGTACAGAAAAGCTGCAATAAGGTGTCCGCAGAGCCTTCGCTTCTCCAGGATGAACAACCCCAAATCTCTCAGCCTTTCTGCATAGGAGAGGTGCTCCAGCTCTCTGATGATCTTCGTGGCCCTCCTATGGACCTGTTCCAACAAGTCCATGTCCTTCCTGTGCTGAGGACTCCAGAGCTGGATGCAGTACTCCAGGTGGGGTCTCACGAGTGCAGAGTAGAGGGGTAGAATCACCTCCTGCGACCTGCTGGCCATGCTTCTATTGATGTAGCCCAGGATGCAGTTGGCTTTCTAGGCTCTGAGTGCACATTGCCAGCTCATGTCGAGCTTCTTGTCCACCGACACTCCCCAGTCTTTCTCTTCAGGGCTGCTCTCAATCCCTTGTCTGCCCAGCCTGTATTTGTGCTTGAGATTGCCATGACCCTGGTGCAGGACCTTGCACTTGGCCTGGCTGAACTTCATGAGGGCCTACCTCTCAAGCCTGTCCACAACCCTCTGGACAGCGTTCCTTCCCTCCAGCATGTCGACCACACCACACAGCTTGGTGTCGTCAGCAAACTTGCTGAGGGTGCACTCAATCCCACTGTCCATGTTGCCAAATGAGCCTGTTGAGCTCACACAACGTGCAGGCAGCCAGTCCCACCAGGGACTGTTTCTGAAAGGACTTCCCATCTCACATGTGTCTCATACGCTCTCCAGGACAGTTGCAGATGCTCCAGACTATGGGGCTGTCTCCCCTTTCTCTGTGGGAAACAATATTTGCTGCCACTTCCCCATATCCCATCTGTTTTCTGTTTCCTGCTACAAAGCCAACCCTCACAGGTGCAATGCTTGGTCCTAAACCAGGACTTCTCAGCCCACAAGACTGCTGCCAGTTTTCAGGTACTTCTAAGCCAGCCTGTGGCATCATCTTCCTGTCCCCAGAGTTGCATGAGGGCATTCCCTGCTTTGATCCTGGGAAGTTGTTACACCCAGGACCCCCCAAAATCACATTGGCTATCATTCCTAACACATCACGCTGTGACCTCGTAATTTGCTGCCCATTATCATTCAATCTGCCTTGGCTTCCCAACTATCCCTTTCCCCTACTTTTGCTGCAATTGCCTACCAATTTCAAGATCGAACTTGGCACCCAGCTTGGCTGCGGGAGCAGAGGAGGAGAGCTGCAAGGGCCTGGGGCAACAGCAGGGCACTCTGAAGCTCTATCCATAGCTCTGCACCACCAGATTTGGGGGCTCTTGCCTCCCTGCCACCACATTCCCCTGTGGTACGATACACAAAGGCAATTTTAGTTTTCAGGAGTTACGAGGCTCAGTTCACTGTCAATTTCTAGTCACCTGGGAGTGTTACCTGCAAGGTTCAGGGATCACAAGGCAGCTTTCCTGATCCTGGCACATTCTGCATTTCCAAGCCCCCTTGGTCTTGCTATTGTTCAGTTTAAGAGGGGGGCACCATAACAGTAGCAATGCTCTGCTGGGTCAGCAAGGACCTCCCAAGGCAACAGAGGGGGTACCAGGAAATGCAAATCCTACCCCATCTCCACAGAGGATCCTATACCAGCCAAGATGCATACTTACCACTGCAAAAGAGAGCAAACAACTACCCCACCAGCACTGGCTTACTGTCCGCTGCAGCACTTCCATGCCCACAGAGCAGCATCAGATGATGCAGTGCAGGGCAAGACAGCACAGACTCTTCCCCACTAACATTATTTGCAGATACAGTAAACTTCAGAGCAAGCTGCTCGGCACAGATATGAGGAAAGACACCTAATGGAAATGCACATACCCAATTTCCTCCCAGTGCTTTGCCACTCAGCACTGGTCAGTGGTCCCAGGATGCTCTTAACACACCCTAGAAAAGGGACAAACACCAAAAAGAGGAAGGACAGCCCTTCTTCTTTACACACCCTCTCACCAGAGTGGATGGACCACCACAGTGAAACATGAGCCCCCGGTGATGTTGGATTTGCCTTTCCAAAGGAAAATCCTTGAGACACACCTCCCACAGCTCAGTACTGCTCCCATTTACAGATCTCCTTCCTTTCTCACTCTCACTTGACATTAGTGCAAGTGCCTGGCAGCAGCTGGGAAGCCACTACCATTACTATTTGTATGCATTTGGATTTTGTAAATCATTAAAAGATATTCACACAAAGGCACACCACAGGATCTCAGGTGAACAAGCGCCAGTACTTCATGGCACAGTTCACTCACTAATCAAATCTCCAGTTCGACTATCTGGAGGTCCCTGAGGTCTTCCTTGGTGGTCCAGAGGAAGGAACCTCATGAGTGCATGACAGCACAGGAAAAGAAAGAGGCCTGATGAGGCAGGATCCACCACAGAAGAGCACTCTCCCTTTTGATGAAATGACCCTCAGAGAGAAAAAATTCGGAGCCCTGAGGTGTTGGGATCAGGAGTGGAACCTCTTCCTGAACACTGCTGGCCAGTGGAAAGCAGGTGAACTGAGGACTCGGTGTACTCAGTGCACAGCCATTCATACCACAGAGGTCTGTGTGGCACTCCCAGAGACCACAGGTCCAGACACACTGCCTCCCTGCATTAAGAAACGCTCTCCCACGGCCAGTCTGCCCCCATCAAAAATAAGATCACTTTAAAATTACTAAGAAAGAGGTAAGGATTCCCCAGCAGTATCACAGGCAAGGCTGAGCTGGACGCTTCACTGCACATAGCTTGATTCTGCAAATCATTCCCTGAAATAGTCTAATTTAGAGAAACAAAAGAAGACAAAAACAATCCCCAAAAGCAAATTACCTTCTTCCCCAACAAACAGATGCGTATCACAAAGCCCTTTCAGAGAAAGGAAACAATCGTCACCCCAGTTTCTACGGAGGACGAAAATACAACAAGAAGCCACAGCGCTTTGCCGTCAGACTTTGTTCAGAAACAGGAGAGCCCTTACCTGCCAGACAGCAGCAACGAGAGGCGGTCAATGGGCGTCTTGCCCTCCACTGCATAATTCTGGTCTCTGACTAGTGTCTGGACTTGCTCTTCACAGCACTTCACGATTTCTTTGTAGGCTTCCAGAGGCACCTGCAAGGGCAGGTACATGGTCTTGTAGAGGAGGTCAAACTCTTCTGGGATGGTGTCTTTGCGGAGCCGGTAAGCCAGGTGAGCCAGCTGAAGCAAGCAGACGAGGACGAGCAGCATGTTCCAGACGAAGATATCAAGCCCGCAAGCGTTCAGCCAGCCCCACAGAGCATAGCAGAAGTAGCCTGGGGCCAGGAGGCCAAAGATATAGAGGGACCCAAAGATACCGCTTCCCCCCATGTAACCCAGGAGGACGATGCAGCTGGCCAGATGGTAGGCTGCTCCCTCCATCATGTCCTTCCAGGCATCGCACACCGGAGGCTGGAGAACAGCCTGGTCCCACGAGAGACTGCTTGCGCTCATCCTTCCCCACTCCCCACCCTCCCCGGCTGTCCTGTGCTCAACACGAATTGTCATACACAAAGGGTGCTGCAGAGGTCTGGAACCAGAGCTGCCGGGTAGTTGTTCCTCCTCTTAGAGCGCCGGTCGGTCCCACAGCAGCGCACTTCAGAGCGACATGCTTTTGTGCCCTAAAAAACCCCCAAAAGGGTTCGTTTCTCCTCTTCGTGGCTCACCAACCGGCAGCTGGCCCCCTCCTTTGCCACTCCGGTGAGAAGGGGAGCTGGCAAATGTGAGGCCAAAAGAGCTCAGTCAAAGAAAGAGTAGAGGCCATGAGCTGGAAAACTTGCAGACGGGACGGAGATCTCGTTGCGCTGCCTTTCTCTCCAGCCCTCCAGCCCTGGAAATAGCGACTGCAAGGGAGCAGCGGAGGGAGCTGGTGTTGAATGTGGAATGTGTATCACTTGGCAGCGGAAAGGAGAGAGACCCCAAATGGATAACCATGTTTGGAATTGAAATCCAAGGAGCAAAAGCAGCGAGGAGAACAGAGAGCAGGCACGCACTCGCTACTTAACATAACTCAGGCGCCCAGATAAGCCCAGTGCAGCACCAGGAGGGGAAAGGAGAGGGGAAAACAACCAGCTTATCGCAGCGAGCTCCGGCCGCACACGGGGCTCCGCACCGCTCCGCGCTCCCCCAGGAGGGTGACTTTCACCCAGTACAAAAAAGGAAAAAGGTCACCCCCTTCTCCCGCTGTGGCTCGTAGCGATGGAAGGGGCTTGTTAAAAAAAGAGAGGTGGGTTCTTGGGAAATGCTTTGCAGGCGCTGCAGCACAGCCTCCCCTCACATCAGGCAGCTCCATCACGTGGGGTGTTTTAGACCAAGGGGCATGAGGTAAAGCTCTGCAGGGGCACAGGTTTGTGAGTGCAAGGGACAAAGCTAGAGTAAATGAGTCGTTGGGACCCAGCTATCATCTATCGTGGAGACCATCCTGCATAAAAGTTTGGGAGTGTGACACGTGGAAGCATGTTTTGTAGGAAACTCCTAGTTGAGGAGGGATTCCTCCACCCCACAGATAACAGGCTCTGCTGGAAAGCATCCTTAGGAAACGTGATCTCACATTGTCATTCTTTTTTTAATAGCTATCTGGAACATCTCCCAGACCTTCATTTAGCACAAAGAGGAAAGTAAACCCTTTCCACTCGGGTAACCTGGGACATAGTCACGAGAGGAACCCTCCGAGTTCAGTCCTCTGTGGTCAGCTACAGAAAAGATGCGTAAATGCAACTTCTTCCCTGCTTCAAGTAACACACTATCAGTCATACCGGCAGGATCTGCCCTGCTGCCAGGAAGCAGCTACATTTCAGGCATTGACACAACCCGCACGGTCAGTCAACAGTATGAAGTCAGCCTGCATGGGGCAGTGGAGTAGAGATAGGGTTTCAAGGGTGGTCATGTTTCAGGCCGAGCTTGCAGCTGCCCTGCCTAACATGCCATTCCCATTGGCACCATTCACTTAAAGACACACTAATCGGCTCTTCTACTAATAGCGCTCTGGAATAAGGCTATCTACTGGGCGAGGCTGAAGCAATGCTTTATGGCAACCTAAAAGAATGCACCGTGGTCTTGGACGGTACAATCTGTCTCCACAGCCACGAGCCCACAGAGCGGTAGGTCTCCTAGGAGCAGCAAAGGCTGTGCCATCGTGGCAGGCTGCCCAACAAGACAAATTCAGCTTTGCACTGGGAGCGAGCACGACCCACTCAGCAAGATGCTCTCTGTTAAGGGTTAAACGAAACAAGGAACCTTCTCTCCAGTGGTCCCTTATTAAAGTGAAGAAATAAATCCTACTGACTGAAGCAGGACAAGGCTCCGCTGCAGGAGGTATGGGGAAATGAAGAACTTCATTTCTCTTGACCTTCGCTGCAAAGAGGGAAGGATGATCTTACAGCCCAAGCACTACAGTAAAATTCTTAGGAGCCAAGTTCTGGTTTTCGTACCACTGCTGCGTACTTGCTAGATGATCCCAACAACAACTTGTCTGCTTTTAGGCCTCTGCAAAAAACCCCAGTATTGTAAGGGGCCTCTGACATTTCATGTAATGGGGAGTTGGGATATCAAGACTGGGAACCCTTACGAGAAAGACGCTTTACATAAGACCTGTGAGACAAAACTGAACTGCTATGAATAGCAGTTCATTAGTACATTAGAGGAAGCGTTCTGAGAAGCAACACTGCCATTTCTCCCGCCTTTTCTGTACCACCAAAAAACTTCTGCAGCAACATCAAGGAAATTGACCAAAAAGAAAAAAGTTAGTAATTTCCCTCCTTAGTTAAGAAAATTCCTGAGCTAGAAGATACTCTGGAACATAATGTTAATGACTTGTTAGGACAAAGAAGGTGCTTCCTCCAGCATCTCCCAGAACAGAGACAGTGGCGCACTGCTGCAGTCACCCCAGAAGCATATGCTGGGGTCACAGGGCTGCCGGGGCCAGCGACGCAGTGAGGACGGCCCGTTGTGACTTCCCTGAGGAAGGCAGACAGGGAGCTTTAAACCTACAGCAGTAACGGCACCAAGCTCTCACTGGAAACTCTTCTGCTGGGGCTGAATGTGACGTTGTAGAGAGAATGCTATAGCTTTTAAAAAGGCAGATGTCTGAGCACACATTACAGATTAATTTAGGTGTTTTCAGGCCTGGTTTTTGCAAAGGAATACTTGTGCAATGGTTAAACCACCAAGGCTCAAACCTTCCTTTCTCCTTTGTGAGTACCGTGGCCATACAGATCCTCCTCACAGCACTGCCAGTCTTCCACTTAGCAAGAGTTCAAAAGGCTTTCTTAATTTTCCAAAGGGAAATTTTATTTTCATGCCTTGGCTTAAATTGGAATACACTGCATTCCATCCAACAGCGCTGGGGTTCATCCAAGTGGAGTGTTCAAAAGCCAATACTGATTCAAGGGGAAAGCCACACAAGGATTGAAAGGGAGACACCAAGGCGCAAAGCAGTTTGGAATCAAGAAAGCAAGTGCACAGAAAACACCCGAGCAACATTAAAACTCTTCCTTGGAAGAAGGCACATCAGCATTACAACAAAATTACTATGTGAAGAAGAAAAATAGACAGGTCAAGCTTTTCAGCGCTGAAATTAGCAATGTGTAAACAGACACTCCACTGATTTCCCCACTTACCATTAACTCAACCAGTAGCACTTGATATTCTACTTAATATAGCCTCATGCGATGATGCAATCCAGGTGCAGCCTGCACCTTGTTTGGCAAATAAATCCTGTGTCCTTGAGAGCAGCCCTGTACTGAGAGATTACCAGTCATGGATCTCACAGTAGCTACACGACTGGCTAGCTGCCCACCCTCAGGAAGTCTGCAGGTTCACTGCTGATCCCATAAACTGAAAACAGTCACCTGTGTTGAGGACACGAAGACCTTAATGGCCTAAAATCAAAGAGGGCATAATCAAACATCTCCTTTTTGATTCACTACATTGTGCATCCCCGACATTAGTCTGCAAAACTGTTACTTACATACCAATATACTCTGTAGCTCCAGAATATCCACTGGGTGTTTCAAGTTATGTTCAATTTAAAACTGTTGGGAGAGATCTAAAGCTGCTCCAGACAAGCTAATGGTGACTCGTAAAGGGACAAGGATGGCATGTACTGTATTTACTTGAACTACTGCTATATAGTTTAGTCAAGTTCCCAGCTACTGCCAACGTTTCATGCCCTCGCAGCTACACCGAACACCCTGTGCAGGGCAGTGTGTTAAGCAGCAACACAGTGCCAGTAACCCCCACCCCCCGAATCCACTCCACAGGAATCCTGCAGTAACAAATGAAGCCTTGCAGCAGGAAATGTGATTCCACTACAAGGTTCTCCCATGGTTGCTTTAAGTACATAGCTGTCCTGTATCCTTTTTGTACCTGTTGCACACAGGTATCACAGCATCCCACTCATCATCTTCCTTCCAAAAACCTTCTAAAATATCTACCATGCTTTAATCTCTATGCAGGCCTAGAGGTTCCATTTCTTAAGCTTCTAGAATTTCTGTAAAATTGCATGGGGACTCATTCTTTATTTTTCTTGACCTGATTTAAATAGCACTCCATTCTTGTCCAGTGTCATCGCCTGCCCTGCTCTTAACCCTGTGGCACCATTTCCAGAATTTAACCCAGACTGGACACGCTACCACAAAGCTGGTGCTCGTCCACCTTTTAACGTTCTCTTTGGTTCAAGCCCATTCATTCAACAATAAATGACCTTATTCAGGTTTCTTACCTCAAGACAACAACAAACGCCAACAGAAGCACCGGGTCCTGCTCCCCAGCCAGCTATGGCACCACAGAAGGCTTTGAATGCTTTTTGCCAGAACTACTGCCGCTTCCCTTCCTGAGGCTGGAACGCAACATGGGTACAACTCTTACCTCAGGACAGGAGAGTAGACAAGCAGCACAGAGCTAAGTCTAACAGCCCCGCTTGTTCCCTGCAAGCATTCTAGAGTGCCTCCTCAGAATCCAGTACCTTTGTGAAGTATTCCCAGAAGCAGAGTCTAAACTCTCCTCAGAACCCGTGAGCCTCAGTAGAGACAGCACCAGGTGCCACATACTAAACGTTCAGATCCTATTCATTGCTAGCTCAGAACGTGCAGGGCCCAAGCAGGCAGAGAAATGATCACGACAGCACCCATCCCTCCGACAGGATCAAAACCAAGAGAACAATCATGACGAAGCAGAGATTTTGTATCTTCGGTTTCTGACAAGAAAGCTCAGCAGGCAGAGAGGAAGTAATCGGTGACGCCGTCTTAAGCCAAGTCAACTCAACAAAAGGAGGAACTACATTAGGGTTGCACAGAGACATAGCGTGAAACCAAAAAAAGTCCCACACGTGTAGCAAACTACCAACTGCACGGGTTTTTTGCTCTAGATTGGAAGGAATTAAAGGCCACAACCAGCCCGCCACTGTCATGCCACACAGGTGAGAGAAAAGCTAGAAGACAAAAGCCCATGCACGCCTAGCACAAGCCCAACATAAGAAAAACTGGGCATAAAAAAACAACAAAAAACCCCCGAACAAACAAAAAAAAAGCCAAACAGAAAAACCAAAAACAAACAAAAAAGCAGCTTTTCTTTCAAGCAAGTGACCTGTGCATACAACTGCAGCCCTCTGCTCCCCTTCCCTTGAAAAACTATTGGCTCAAGAATTTGAGTTCGATATGGAAGGCACTGAATTCTTCATTCTAAAGAATTGAGCTTGAATCCTAGGGTAAAGCTGTTAGAATTCTTCCAACTTTTTTTGAATGGAGGAAAGCAAATCCAGTTTTGACTCTTGGAAAGTTCATTTCATAAGGCTGCGGTTGTCTCTGTACAAATGCAGTTACACCTCTCGTCACAGACGGCACTACAAGCTTCAGCATGACTTTGCTGAAAGCACTAACACGGGAGTGTTACCAGCACCATTTCTCAGTTTGCATCAGAGGGAAAACCCACCAAAGCCCCATCTGTTCAAAAACAATCCCAGAGCAATCACTGTTCCCATTTCAGCAAATAAGCGGGCTGTTCTCATTCTCTCCATTCCTATAGCACACCGTTTTGAATGAGGAGGGCATTGTCATTTTTTGTAGAAAAGAAACAGAAGTCACGAACACTGGTCATTTTCAGACTTTTATTAGGAGGAAAAAATATATTTTCTGTAGCAGCAGTCAAGAACTAACAGTGGAAAAGTCAGAGACATGATGCACAGTCTATCATTAGAGACTCTTGCTAAATAGATTCTTTGTATTTGTTCTTTGAAGTAACTTGCAGAAATAACTTATTTTGCAGCTTTCCAGAATACCAATCACACCACAGATCTCATCTAGAAGAGAGAGGAGAGACAGCTTCACAAAACATGAATTTCCACTGGATATTGAGGGACAGTTAACAATCAACAAAAAATCCCAGCAACAAACCCACAGAAACCAACGGCCACGCTGTCCTACTATTAGAAATCCAAGCTGAAGTTCAGATCTATTAAAAGACAACAGAGGCAGAACCATACTCTGTTGTTAAGAACCACACACAAAGGCTGTACGCTGCCAGAAGGCTTCACCGCCCTCCCAAGAGCAGCAGTACTTACTCTAGTGTCAATGAGGGTTACTTTGCCTTCCCCCTCATAAGGAAGACCCCTTTTCCATCATCAACAGCACTCTGGGCCTGCCACTGACACCAGCTGAGATGCCAGGGCACTTCAGAGACACAGACTGCACACCTCCTTCCTGAAGGCTATACTTACCACATTCACAGTCCCGCTCATCTCACTCATATCTTGAAGCCCAGCGCTCTCATACACTCTTTGTGAGCTTCAATTAGGTGCCCGCAATTTTCTTCCCCCTTCTCAATGATGCTGCAAAACAAGAAGAATTCCAAGGTTCAACAAGAAAACGTTTGCTTACTGTCACTCAAAGCCACAGAACTGACAAGGTGTTGGGGACAATCTGGAGCGTATTAGGCTCCAGAGATCTTTTTGCCCATTCTGTCCAGGGTACCACTGCTTTGGAAAGTACAACACTGTCTCAAAAAGATGGCCAAGTCCAGAGCCGTGCACTTAAAACTCTGATGAAAGGCGGAACAGAATTTCCTATTAACAGGCCAGTGTCTATTCTGGGCAAGTCTAGACTGGGATTTGTTATACAATGCGAGGCTGTCACATCACTTCAAGTACTCTGATCTCACCAGCAATCAGTTCCAAATCACTCAGTATAGAAGCAACAAAATTTCTAATAAAAGAGCAATACTGAATACGTTGGCCAGTAAATGATGTTTTAGTCCAGCTTCAGTTGGTATTTAGGGAACCTGAAGGGAAAAAAACCCACCCGTCCAGCTACTCTTAAAGAATTGATTTACCACATATGGTAACTTTTGATGTCACTCATCCATCCAAGTGTCTAATACATATTCAAATAGCAGTAAAGAGCCCACCATCGTTGGTATATCACATACACCGCAAAAGCAGTTCAGACTCGCTCTTTGATTGACTTGCAGAGCGCTCCCTGTCCCCAGAGGTGGGGATTCCACCACGCTGCAGAGCGCAGGCCCCAGGTCTGACCAACCCTCATCTGCCACATTATGCTATTCTTGCTGTCAAAGGAAGAGACTACCAAATTGTGAACAAACAAAATACCTTATTTTCTTTATCTTTTAAGTTTTATTACAGTAAGTACGGACAGGTGTGCTGGCCGCCCAGGGCAACTCCATCTGTCCCCAGACTTACATCCTACCACCCTTTTCTCAGGGGGCCCTGGACTCACCTTCACACTACCATGTAACACGCACCCCTAGTTTTGGCAAAAATACAGTGTCCAGTGCTATGTCACCTCTGAACAACATCTGTACCACTTTTCAGGCAAACAAAAGACCGTTTGGTTGCTGGACTAAAGTAATTTACTGTCATAAACACAGAAACTCTATTTTGAGGGTGCATTTCATGCTATTTGATAGGTCCTACGATAGTGACTAAGCCCATAATTACAAATGCGGCTATACATATCACTGCCAAATTTTGCACCTTTGTGAGACATGTCATCCTCTGAGGCCTAAAAAAAGACAGTATTTTATTTAAAGGAGAAGAGCGTTTATAATCAATTAAACAAGAAAAATGTTACTACTACCTGCTAGTACTTGTTGCTTCAGAAAGTCAAGAATAGATTTTTAAGCAGCATTAAGACCTAATCTCGGAAACCTGTTTTAAACTAGGGGGATTAGATATTAATATTTTAAACTAGGGGTATTATATACTAATACCCCTATTAGGGAGCCTACAGGAGAGCCGGAGAGGAACTTCTTGTCAGGAAGTGTAGTGACAAGACAAGGGGTAATGGTTTTAAACCGGACGAGGGGAGATTTAGATTAGATATTAGGAAGAAATTCTTTACTGTGAGGGTGGTGAAGCGCTGGAACAAGTTGCCCAGGGAAGTAAGGGATGCCCCATCCCTGAAGTGTTCAAGGCCAGGTTGGATGGGGCTTTGAGCAACCTGCTCTGGTGGGAGGTGTCCCTGCCCACGGCAGGGGGGTTGGAACTCGATGATCTCTAGGTCCCTTCCAACCCAAACCATTCTATGATTCTATGACAATCACTTCATTTCTAATTTATCCTTTTAAGACATCTTCTTCTCCTCGTCCCTCTCCCACACCTCTTGGATGTTCCAGTACCCTCGATCCGGCCTGGGGAGAGCTCCCTAAACCACCCCGGCGCGCAGGCACGGGCAGAAACTTCTCGAAGGCAGCAAGGAGCGTGGCAGGGCGGGATCCCCACCGGGCCCGGCCGGAAGCAGGCGAAGGGCTGGTTAGAAGGCCCCAGCAGCCCGACGACGGGCCCCGCCTGGGAAGGGGCACACCCGCCCCAGGGGTCCCCGGAGACCACCCTCCCACACCCCCCGGGGCGGCCGGGGCCCTCACCAGGCGTCCCGCGCTTTCTTGGTCTCGGGGCAGGCGCAGCAGGCCTTCAGCGGCTTCTTCTCGCCCTGCGCCGCCTCCCCCGCGCCCTTGGCGTCACAGCTGGCGGCGGCCACCGTCGACATGGCGGGCCACTCCCCGGCGGCCACGGCCTGCGGGGCAGAACGGGGCGCCCAGCGGCCGGTAACGGGCACCGTTCGCGGCTTTGAGGGCTCGGTGTGTTCCGGGTGGCTGTCGCCGTCCCCGCCGCCCTCCCGCTCGCTTCCCTTCCCGTCAGCCCTTGCGCGCCGGGGCCCGCGGCATGCTGGAAGATGTAGTTGGGAAGCCCTCCTCCCCCCTCTTCCCGCACCCGCCGCGCATGCGCGGTCCCATCCCCTTCCCTCAGTCGGCCGTGCCCGCCATTATCCCAGCACGGAGGCCGGGAGCGTTGTAACGGGCAGCGTCACCACAGCCGGAGCACCGCTCTGCAGCGGTCAATCAATCGACGTGTCGAAAGATACGTTCTCCAGGAACGCTCGATACTTAACGAGCCAGAAAGAAAACAGGAGGAGGAGAGGGCGGGGTGGGGGGGAAAATGGCGTCAGGAGCTGAGGGGACCTGTGGCAGCATAGCCAGAGCAACGACTGACAGGGAGGATCTCAGCTCTGCCAGAGCAACGACTGACAGGGAGGATCTCAGCTCTGCCAGAGCCAGGCTCCAGGGTCAGAAGGTTGTAGCCCGCTATTTATCGAGCACATTTATGGGATATATGCTCCTTTTCCAGGTTAAATGAAGGCAGCTGGTCCCCCTCATAGCCGGCAGCCGGAACAATGAAGTGATTCATCATATTACTGTAACCATCACGAGATCCCAGTGCATCCCACCTTTTACCTCACATCCCTTTATTAAAAACAGGCATAATCAGGTCATACAAGTCTGAATAGTTGGCAAGATACAAACTGTGTTAAGAACTTAATTTAAAATTAACAATTTGTAACTATAGATCTTAGAATCATAGAATTGTCTAGGTTGGAAGGGACCTTTAAGATCATCTATCTAGTCCAACACCATCAACCTAACTCTGATAAAAAATCGTCACTAAACCATGTCACTAAGCACTATGTCATCCCTGACACACTCCAGGGACCTCCTAGACTGTTCCCTCTCAGCTGTATTGTCTTCTCAGCTGATATCTGGTAGGTTGAAGTCTCCCACTAGGACAAGTGATCTTGAGACCTCTCCCAGTTGCTTATAGAATATTTCATCTACCTCTACATCCTGGTTGGGCTGTCTGTAACAGACTCCCACCACCATAATCAGCCTTGCTGGCCCTTCCCGATTCTTACCCATAGGCACTCAACCCTACTATTACCTCAATTAATTCTTGACATTTGTAACACTCTCTAACATACAGTGCCACCCCATCTCCTCTCCTTCCTTGCCTGTCCCTTCTGAGGAGCTTGTAGCCATCCATCGCAGCACTCTAGTCATGCAAGTCATCCCACCACGTTGCCGTCATGGCAACTATATCATAGCTTTCTTGCTGCACAATGGCTTCCAGCTCCTCCTGTTTGTTGCCCACGCTGCGTGCGTTAGTGTAAAAGCACTTCAGCTGGGCTACCTGTCCCACCACCTTTTTGGTGTAGGAAAGCCTAACTTCTACCAGACCATTCCCAGGTACAGCCATAGTTGCTAACCCATGGATGACCCTTGCATCTCTGCTGATGGAATCCCTCCTTCCCCCTTTCAAACTTAGTTTAAAGACCATTTCATGAGCCCTGCCAACTCCTGCGCCAAAGACCCTCTTCCCCTTTGAGACAGGTGTACCCCACCTGTCTCCAGTAGACCTGGTGTCAAGTAAACCTACCTGTCCTCAAAAACCCAAAGTTGTGCCCCTGACACCAGGCTCAGAGCCAGGTATCGATCTGCTGGCTCTTATTGTTACTTTCCTTATCCTTCCCTGCAACTGGGATGACAGAGGAGAACACTACTTCTGCTCCTGACCCCTTGACCAGTTCAAGGCCCAGAAGTCTCTTTTGATCATTTTTGGGTTTCTTGTTAACAGCTTGTCTCTGCCTGCCTGAAAAATGAGTAAAGGGTAATAATCTGTGGGGTTTACCAGGGAGGGAAGTTTTCTTTTCATGTCTTTAACCCAGGCCCCAGGGTGGCAGCAGACCTCCCTGAGAAGTGGGTCGGGTCTGCGTATCGGGCCTTCCGCTCCCTTCAGGATGGAGTCACCTACAACAATGACCCGTCTTTTTTTCTGAACAGAGGCTGTTTTGATGCTGGGTTTAGTCTGACTTAACCCTGGTGACACCTCCGTAGACATTGAATTGTCCTTCTCGTTGTGATTGGGTTCCCTTTGCAGAGCTTCATATCTGTTTTTTAAGGGTAGCTGGGGAGGTGGGGGAGTTAATGGGGAGACACACCTGCTTTGTTGGGCAGGAACTTGTTCCCATAGCCCCCTGTCCTCTAAGTTACCTTGTTCAGCCTGGCAGAGAGAAGACTCTGTAGCAGGGGCTCTGTCTGCCTCCTTGGTTTCTGTTACGGGAGGCAGGGTGCAACTCTGGCAGTCTTTCTCCCTCTCGCATTCCCTGATTATCCTCAACTTACTTACCTCCTCCCTGAGCTCCATCACTAATCAGAGGAGCTCTTCTGCCTGGGCACATCTCCCACAAGCCTGCCCACCAATGCCAGCTGACACTGGCATAAGAGCAGGGCACACCCCGCAGCCTGATGTCTGAGTGGCAGCATGTTCCCACAGGAGCTCCATCTGGGAAGCTGCATCAGAAGTGGTGCGTGCAGAGCGTGCAGATGCCATGGTCCTCTTCCATGTGGATACCATCGCTATTCTGTGGCCAAGTTGGTAGTCCTTGAGCCCTCTCCAGTGCAGACTCCCTTGTGGTGCTTCTTAATTTGGATGGCACACTCTGCGTCAAGTCTGATTAAATACCCGCACACAATTCTATACAGAATCACTGCTTTAGAAGTTCCAGCCTCTCCGACAGTCCTCATTCCAGTTCCCATAGGGTGGTCATCTGGACCTTCTCCTTAAATGCTAGGCATACAGGAGAATCTTTTCCAGTCACTGGGACAGACTCTAGTGGCAATGGAATTCCTGTTCAGGCTCCACCAACACTCCTTCCTCTCTCTGGATCCCACAGGATACTCATCTATGATCCATTCCATGGATGCCCCAACGGCTGGAGGGTCTATTCCGTTCACCAGGATAGGTGCTGGTGACTACTGTGGCTGTCAAGGAAGGGCAATCCCCTCATCCCCCATCTGCAACCCTCCATGTCTAGGAGAGGGCAGTTGTAAGTCAGGCAGCCTGCCCTCGAGGGCTAGCCCAGTTGTGACCACCTTTACACTTCATGGGCCAAGATCCCAGACAACGATCCACCGATCATATTGCCCATGTTTTGTTTCACCTTTGAGAGTTACTATCAATAGGGTGGTGAGGCCTATCAACAGGGATGAAGTAGCCATAACTCCCACTGGGGCAAAGGTCAACTTGGTTACCCTTGCTTCCAACAGAGTTGGAAGGGCATCCAGCGGGACCGCGTGGAGGTGTGACTTCTGCAGCTGAGCCCAGTTAGTAACGATGATCCCGTCTTAAGAGAGTCATGGTTACTCCCACCTCATAGTTACTCCTGCCCTTTAGTCCTACTCAAGTAGTAGAGAAAATGGGAGGACAGAGTTTTTTATTGCAGTTGCGCACAGAAAACTAGAGATCTGTGGAGCGGAGAGAACACCTGGCTGTGCAGGTGCTGCACATACGAGCATAGCCACCATCACTGGCAACAAGAAACATTGCTGTTTCATGGCTGGGGACCAGCCTGGCCAGTGCCAAGGAGAAGATACAGAACTGCTTTTCCTTTGTAGTCTGCCCCAAATTAGGCATCTGGAGCCACTCTTACCTTCCAGGGATCTGCTACACACTTGACTATTTTGCCACAGACAGCTCGCTAAGATGACTGTGTGCTACACCCGTGCCTGCAGCCAGTCCTGATGGTGAACGGGCTACCTCTGCACCTACACAGACTGGCAGGCACGCTGCAGAGCAAAGGGACACCCCACACAGGTAACGTGGAAAGGGCTGCACATCAGCAGGTACGACACTGCTGAGAGCTTGGAAGGGGAAAAGAATATGCCCGCTGGGATGCAGCTGCTGTGCCTTTTAATGGAGTGTAGCATGAGTCAAGGAATTGGCAGCTTATAGCAAGTAGTACGGGGATCCAAAATGCTAGGAATGCTGACAAGAACATTTGGAGAGACAGAAAACCTGCATTTTAGGTATTTAATTATTTTTTTACTTTTCAGGTTAGGTTTTTTGGGTCAGATTATCCCATACTTGTCAATCACAGAGGTATTTATTTTGGTCTGTGATGAAAAGTAGGTAGCAGTAGCTCCTATAAAACAGGCTACATGCTCTCAGTCTCAGCAAAACTCAGTAGCAAAAAATACCTGGTAGGGATCTGAACACTCCAGTCAGGTAAAAGCCTGAAAAGGGTGCTGACCTATACAAGGCATGAAATATCAAGCAAACTTCTTGTTTTCAAGAGTCCTGGGGAAGACAGAAAGAATTATTCATTATTTTTAGTATTTACCTTTCCAATAAGCCAGGCCAGAAGGGAGGTCATTCTCTGTTGAGAGATTTTGCTCTTCTGTTTCTCTGGATCACCAAGGTGAATGCCAACACCACTGACTCATGCTACCTGAAAAAGTAAATAATAGGAGAGGATTCTTTTTTTGATCTCCTCATTCTTACAAAGAGACATGAAAAGTAGAACCTAACTCTTTTCCAGAAGTCTGAAGCTCCACATTTTCATCGCACAGGTAGATGAGGCTCTCCTGTTTTCACCATCGAGGCACCTCTGTGGCAACCTGGCAGTGCGACTCCTTGAAACGCAGGCTCCTGAGGAGATTCCTTATACATTGCCATCCTGCCTCTCAAACGTAACTCTCACTCACCTAATCAGCCACCTACTTAATTATCCATGAATCTCAGCTCAGTAGCCTGTCCTTAGCTACCCCATTGGGCTGGGAAGGTTGTTCAGACTGCCCGATGCCCACGCAGCCTCCTGGTTCAGCACGCACGCACTGTGAGGCCATGCAGCCAGGTGTGGTGAACTGGAAGATGTACAGGTTGCGTACGTTGACCAGAATGTGCTTTTCCCAAATCCACACAAACGTGCCGCAAGATGGAGCTGAGACTGAAATGCCTAACAAAAGCATGCATTCAAAGTAGTGCCTTGTTACTAGGGTGGTTTTTTTTTAAATATATTAAGCATGCTTTCCTTTCTAATTAACTAGCATCGTCTTTTCTTCATAAACCTTTATTTGCTGGCCACTAACCAAAGGCCTAGGCAGAGCTGGTGACAGCAACAGAAACTTTGAGGGAAAGCCTGTGGTAAAAAAAACCTCAAAGGGGGCTTCCCAAGTTGGCAAGTGAACAGTATCCTTTATTTAACAACGTCCTTTATTAAAAAAAAAATAAATAGTTTAAATGAGATTGATTTGGCCTGTAGAAACCAAGAAAAAGAAAACCAGAACATTTTATAATCTTGATGGAGTTACAGAATATAAAGGGCAGAGGGAGGGTAAAATTTAGTCATCTTGGGAGAAGACTTCAAAGGGGTCTCTGCACAAAGGTATGGCCTGTGGAGAACTAAACACCTCTGCAAGCAGCACTCATTTTAACTCTAGCAGCTTTCCAAATAGATTAAGGAGGAGCACTGCTGTTTTGGCCATGCTGCCTGCACAGTCATAATTTGTAATAGAATCACCCTGGAAGAAGGAATCGCTTCTTGGTGGGATGAAGGGGCAAGGGCTGGGAGGGAGGAGAAGGAAGGAAATTGCCATTAAAGCACATTTAACATGTTTTCATACTGATTGCACCAGTTTGGAATACAGTGCAAAGGGGAGATGACAGGCTTTTCTGACATTACATTGTGCACAAGGATTGACTGTTAACTTGGTGCTCTTTGTTTTCCGTTTGTCCTCTACCTGCTGACAGTGGTAGTATAAAAATAATTATATTAAAGAGTATGTGTCAGAATGAACAGATTCATCTACCAGTCAAAGAGGACTGGCTGAGGGCAGGCTCAGGCTGCTGGAAAACTGCCAGATCCAGTACCCAAGAAAGGAGATTCAATGAAAATCTCAGAGCTTCAGAGAGGTAATGAAAAAAGGCCCTCCCTCAATCTACCATGTCATTTGGCATCCTGGTGCCACATATGAGAGTACAAGGACTACAGAAAGCACTGGACATTTACAACTCTGGGTTTAGAGAAGTAATGGGTGAAATAGGGGGAGATTGCCCAGTTGCCCGGGTATTCCAAATTATTTTCCCTGCATAGCCCTTTATCAGAATTACAGAACATATGGCAGTGATCAATGATGTATAAACATCACGGTAGCACTGCAGTCTATACCATTGGCTTCTTGTACTTTCAGTTTCAGCCCATTAAGAGTGGTTGTCCAAAAAAAGAAGTACTTGTCTCTTAGACTCAAATAGACAGACTTTTCAAGCAACCTCAAAAATATATTTACATTCATTGTTACTGTTAAGTAGGGTAAGCCCCTATCAATGTCAGTTGAAAGTAGCAGTTTGGGGTAGTCTGGGGTTTTCCAGATCTCTTACACTCCTGCTATGCATGATAGAAGGTAAATTTAGCTGTGGAAAATCTGTGCGGTGAAACACAGACGAATATATTTTGGTATTTTCCACATAGTGCCTATTATGAGAACCACTAACCCTTTACTGTCTTGAAAAAAGAAACCCGTTCAATATTGGTCTAGAGAAATATTTTTGTCTTTTGTATTTGAGACACCCACTGCTCCAGAGGCCCAGTCAACCATACGCTGTGTTTGATTGTCAAAGGTGTCTGTGTTTCTGGTCAACACTTAGAAACACACAGGGATAAAAATAAGGACTTCAAACCTGTGAGCAAGATGACTTGTCAGGAGACAAGAACAACTGAGCTGTTGGACACGTGGCAGCGTTCCACATTGCAGATGTGCAGCAGTTGATGTTGGATGTGCCTTTCAAGCCCGGTCAGGCTTACTTCAGTGCTTGCTGGGATGACTTATCAGCTGTTACTCTTCCTGGAGGGAACACCCATGGGAATCCAAGCATTCTGGAATAGATCGCATTGCGCAGACTGGTGGGAAGGGAAGGCCAGGTGTTTGCACCCAGACGGCTGCGTATGTTACCAACACAACAAAAGAGCGCAACTGAAGAAAACAAGTGTGTGTTGTCTTGACAGTCTCTGTGCTTAGTAACTCAGAAAATCCCAACCTGTATTTGGAAAATAACATCACTAATCCTCCAAAAGACATGAATCTGCAAAGGTCTGACCCTCCACTGCATTCAGACCCTCTGTTTTTACTTAAAAATCAGAAAAAAAATAGCCCAGGTTTAAAAGTGTTTAGGCATGAAGAACAAACACGCCAGGGGCAAGGTTTGCTAACCTCATAAATTTTTTTCCTCCACTGCAGCTGCCAATATAGTTCTTTCCAAACAGGAAACCTCTTTCATTCTCACTTCTCATGACTTGAAAGAGTAAGACTTTCAAACTTCTGCATAACCCTAATATGAATTGTCAGAACTGATCAGAACGTGACCCCAAGCAATGAGACAGCTGAGCCCCTGTTAATACATAGCACCACATGCATGCATGGATGACCTCCATTTAGTCAGCCCACAACAATCAAATGCTGCCTAAGGTCTATGCTTATACATTACAGGAAACCTTGTTCAGAACCCAAGTCCACTTGCCTGTGTATTGAAGAAAAGTGCCTCACTGTAATTCCATAAAATACTCCATAATACAAACTTCTAACCTTGATCAGTTCTGCTGCAAACCAGGCAGTGTTTCATAACAACTCCAATGAATGGTGGTAAGAGCTGTCCATCAACTGAGAAGCAGCAATATAGTAAGTCCACTTCTTTTCCACAGCACACATTCTAGTTGTCTTTTTTTTTTTTTTTCCTCCTAATGGCTGTTGCTATTAAGAATTTTATTCTGCTTGGTGGTATGCCTTTTTCATGTCTGTGTTGGTAGCAGATCTGGCTTGTTTCAATCTATCCAAGTCTCTCTTGATCATGTTTTATGAAATGTGGAGCTCCCCTGTAGCAAACAGTTTAACATTCACAACTGTGGGAGCTAACTGGAAGCCTGGAAGGAATCATTAGTATTTACAAATACACGAGTCATTTCACTTTTGAGGTATCACTGGCTGCAGCTGTATAATTCTATGTACTCACATCCCAGCATCTCACTCCTTTTAAATATTGCATCAAGACATATGCTGTACAGTGCTGCAAGCTGCCCATAAAGAGCCTGCAACGCTTCCTTTCTTCTGAATCCATTTAGAATCCCCACAGCTGTTACTGGCAAAGATACAAAATAATGTAGAAATTTCAGTCACTCTTAAGCCATTCTTTTACATCAGTGGTCAAACTAAACTTTTACTTTCAACACTTAATTCTCTTGCACTTGTTTTCTTCTGCTTTTCTTATTGTTGATCCAGGAGAAGAATTTCTGAGTCCAATGAGCATTATTTGCACTTTCTGAAAGATCTTTAGAATCCTTATTCCCACCAAAAATCAATTGGACTTGACTATCAAGTGCTTAAGGGTCAGATTTTAAGAAGCATTAGGGCATCTCTATATGCAGATGGAGGGATTCTCAAGAGAGCCTATTTACATTGACATCTTCCTAAATACATTATATAGCTTGAATAAAATTATTTTTGAAAAACTGACATGGGAACACAAGTCACCTAAGTGGCAAAAAAATTAATCTAAACCTTCAGCTCAAGCCTATATCCTGACTATTTTGCCCTATTCTTCACTGTGCTGTAGAGTACGCTGTGCAGTATTTTCTCCAAGTGCTGAGTGTTTTGGGTTGCTACTTACTCTGTATAAAAATACTAAATTTTACTCAATGCATCCTATCTGGACCAGCACATCACTAACTCCAACTACTCCAGTCCCTTATTTAAAACCCAGAATGGATTCTTCCAGGTCTGATTCTCCTAGGGATCCATCCAAAGGCTTACTCAGAATCAAAGAGGGGATGTTTCCAGATCAACATGCTAGATGCCGAGTTCCTACTGTGCTCTCACAGTTGATCTGTCAAGACACCAGTGACGTGCTCTAGAACCTGTACTGTGTTCTGTTCAGCATCCACCATTTGAGACCGGGAAGTGAAGTGAGAAGGGCTATGTGAGTGCAGGCAAAGACAGAGGACCTTTCAAGACTGGAGAGAACACAGGCTTCGTTTTCTTAGATGAAGGAAGTGATACTTACACATCCTTCCCCAGTCCTTCCCCAGTCCTTGAAAGGACTCTGTTCAGCCCCCACCCAATTCTAGTTTTTTTCTTCCCATGGCCCAAGTGTCCTGTCACTGCTGCCTCACCCTTTTATTTCTGGCAGGCCTCCCCTGGGCCCTTGGATGTGTGCTAGCCCTCACCTGACCTCCATCCAGTGGATTGCAATCGAAGGATGGTAAGTAAATTTTTTTTTTTGGAACAGCTTAATAAACAGAATTAAGATCAAGTTGCACTAATTGTTTAAGAGGAAAGAGCGTAATGTATGGAAGAGTTTTACTGTATTTTAATAAGCTGAAATGGGACTCCATAATACTTCTGTCCAGCTATTTAATTTCTATTAAGAGAGTGCCTAAAATGGTCACGGAAAAATCACGATTCCCTGATGCTCCCTCTTCAGATCAGGCAAGCACAAACGTTCATTCCCTGGAAAAGTTTTCCAGCTAGTTGGAAGCCAGACTTGACCAGGCACCTTGGCAAGCAATAGTAGAAAGAACAAGGAGTGCATAAATGCTGCAGAGGTCAGCAAGGTACTCCATTGTATAGTTTTTGACACATCAGATACATACATACTACATGTCTCCTGGTCTGCTGAACTGCTAAGCTACCCTGCACTACTGTGGGCTTTAGTACAAACCATCCATCAAGCGGCCAGTAAAACTCCAGCTACTGAACTTTTGAGCTTCTGGCTAGGGAGATCTCCTGGGCTCAAGGAGACAACTTTCTCTCTAAAGTCTTTGACATTCTTAGGGAGTTACCACCCTGCTTATTCATGCCGGCTCCCTGCCTAGTCTGGGGGAGAGCAGAGTCAAGAAACATTGAAGATTGGCCCGGCCAGGGTGGTCATTGCTGGTGACAGCACCCTCGCTGTATCCCTGCAGGCTGAACAAATACCACCAGTCAAGTGTTATGGAGATCAGTACTTCTGATCTGAGGGCCTCTCCTCAGGCTTGAGTAAAACAGGGCAACTCACATCTATCCCACCCAGACTATTAACAGACTCCAAATGGTTTTTGGATTGCCCTTTTGAAGAAATGGATATAACCAGAAGTCAGTGGTGGCTGGAACCCCCTCCACTCCCTGAAATATCTCCCATCCCTCCTCAAGCACCTTCTAGTTACAGCTGCCTCTTACCTGCCTTCTCTTCCTCCCTGCACTTGAACTCCCTTTTCCCAGTCAGTGAGTTTCCTGTATTCCCCCCAGCTCAATAGGCAGCTATAAGCAAATACAGTTATTAATTTATTTGCTTTTTAAATAGACAAACAGATAATAAGGCTGGAGCCAACCTCTCACAAAAAGCAGATATGGAATTTGGTCACAACCCAATTATAAGCACATTTCTCATCTAGGTCTCCAGAACAAGAAGTAGTTGGATTGCTTTGAAGATACAAGCTCATCCCAACTTCTAAGACAGAAACACAGGATGAAATCCTGTCTGTTAAGTCAATGTAACACTCCCCTTCCATTAAAATGTTCCTCTGGTTTCCAGAGGATAATTATAACCAGAGGATAAAAAATATTCCATCACGTGGTTCCTCTTACCTCTTGTGCTCTGACTAGGATGCAGCATCTCCTCTGCTGATTCAACCACTGATTGGGGCAGCAAGGAACGGAGGGAATCTAAAGTTTAATTTTTAAAAGAAACATCTTAAGACACTGGTACTTGAAAGCTAACATGTTGACACTGCCATTTATTTCTCTTAGTATTGCATGGGAGGAGTGAGAACACTAGGCATTCACTCGTTCCCTAAGGAGTTCAATCCAAGACCCTTTTCCTACTGAGGTGAGACAATAACATTACTGACTTGAACCCAGAAAAGCATCCAGACGTCATCCCTGTTCATTAAGAATCTCATTGAAAATTCATCCAAGTGAAATTAAGTATATGAATCTCCTTCAGACGATGCCCGAATTAAACTTGGGGGGTTTGTCACAAATTGGCCTTCTCTGAACCATGTGGTGAAAATGTAAATTCTCCCTGTTTTTTTTTTTTTTTAAGTGCTAATTAAAACCATTATAGAAGTCTTTCAGCAGGCTTTGAAGTGAATTCTTTGACTGATCACAAAGTACTACTACTTTTTCTTTGAACTTCGACTTTTTTGACAATCTTCACCTGTAAATTCCTTCTAGTACATGAAATGTGCCAACAGAGGAACTATGAAAAGAAAAGCAGGGGAGAACAGAACATTCATGTGGTTTTCCTACTTCAGTCATTTTATCTCAAAATGTCTTTCTTAGCAGAACTCTTAGTAAAAACAGCACAAAGAAACCATAGACTTCACCTTGGCAAAGCTCCATTTACCACAATCAGTACTCCAAGGCCATTTTTACAAAAGATGTCACAAGTTACAAGTGAGGTATTTCACAATGGATATAATGCCTTACTATAGCCAAAAGCCAGCAGAGAGACAAGGCCTCGATCCACAAAACATAAGATTTCACAGCAGCTGTCTTCTCACATCTTTTTGGACTTACCTCTGCTTCTTGCTGGAATAGCGACCACATCTTCTTCCTCCTCTTTTCTTCAGTCTCCTTCACCATCTCTTTAGACAGGCTGGAAGGAAGGCTCCCTTCTCCTGGATTAAAAACCTAGCAACCACATTGATGCAGCCTTGTGCTGCTGCTTTTCTGCTCCTTCTGAATCACATATCTGGAAAAAGGTGTTTATTATACACAGTAAACCATGTGGACATCGGACAGGGAATGGAAATTAGGGCTTACCTTAGATGGGTCCAAGGGCCAAATTAATTTTGTATCATTTCACGTTTAACAGAAGTGGTGAATTGGTGAATTGGCACCACCCAGGGCAGACTGTGATGGACCAATAGTGGAGAAATTGTGACATCGTGTGGCAAGAATGGGAAACGGCGCACTCTAACGGTTACTAATTTTAAACAGATGACTTTAATTTTGGCATTTCCTGCCATCAAAGCCTCAACGGTGCTTTCAATGCTATAACTTTGCTGCCTGTAAGTTAGATTTTTTTTTAATAGTTAGAAAAAAGCCACCACGGAGCATGACATGCACTCAGCGCCACAACAGTGCTACAGTGCTGTCATTTGACAACAGCTAACACGGAGCAGAAGAGGGCCATCTACATAATTAAGCTTAATGTCAGATGGATGACATCTTGCCAGGGGTTTCACAGATCCTCCTGGATTGCAGGGGAAAAGTCAAATTCAAGAAACCCAGTTCCCTCCTAGGCTTTGGAGGAACAAGGAAAACAGAGTAAAAACTCATCATCTGTTTAGCTCAACTTCTTTGCCTTCTCCGCCCTCCCTCCCCGCAAATCCTGCCTTTCCTCACTCTTCCCCACTTTTTCAGCTCCTCATCCAGGTCTTTCATTTTCTTGTCCAGACCACCTCAGTTCTGCTTTACTGGCTGCTCACCCTGTCTCTCCCTCCTCCCCCTAGCACACTGGTTTTCTATCACCCCACTCTCTCCTACTAATTTGTCTTTGCTCAGCCAGCCGAGTTTCTCCTCTAAAAATCACACTTTCATGTCCAATCCATCTTCTCTTTGTCCAGCTACTATTCAGCTCTCAACTGATGCCTAATACTACCTTCCTTGACTAAATTTTCCACTTCTTTTTTTCTAATTTTACGGTTCAAACACATCAGCAAGTCATCACAGTATAACAAGATCCATCCACAGAGTAGCAGTAATTCATCCTGCAGCAAATTACACCTTCTTAAATCTTAAGGTTAACATGAGGTAAAACGTCCATGAGCCTTTTTCACGGGCAGCTACACTAGTGCATTTTACCACAATTCTGCAACATGCTAAGCCTCGGCACAGAGTTAGTCCACTCAGTGACTGCACACTGACTCGCAAAGGTGTGGACACTTTACTCACACATCTGAGCACCTGGTGTCCCCTCAGAGCCAAATGACTATAAAAAACCTAATCACCAGATAGACAGCACCCCAGCTCAGTCTTGTTCTGGAAAAGCGATTACTGGAAAAAAAAACCCCAACAAACCAAAACCAACCCAAAAATCATGCTACAGCACTCAGTGCTGAGAAGAAAGCCCATCAGTCAAGTTCTTTGAAAACTGTACCTAAGAAACAACTTTTTTTTGATTGCTTACAGTTTAGTTGCCTTCAGCTCCCTTCAGCTCCAGAGCAACAGGATTTGTCCTTGATGTGGACAGACCTGCCAGACAAGCTTTGAGTCCCTTTTCCAACGTGCCGGTCAGAGTCAAGGTTGCCAGAGTTTCAGAGTTTACTGCCTGAGATCAAATATGTTCTCAGGTCCTTTTGTGTTTGGAAATGGCTGATCTGCATTTAAAAAAAAAAAAAAAAGATACCAGTTCAAACCAAACTTCATCCCTCTTCACCTCTTTGCCGTTTCAGTGTGTTCCACAGCACACACCAGTGTGCCAGGGGCCCTGGCCAGGTTTCACTCCAGCTGCAGGTCCACAGGAATATGAAAGACTTCAAGTAAAGAATATTCAGGATAGTAATAATCACCACATCTTTCAACACTTGTAAGGCTGTTCACTGTCTGTATCTGTGTTCACTGTCCATATCTGTAATTAACAGAGATTTCTCAGAAATGTTAGTTAAAAATAAGCCACTGTTTCACACACACACACTCCCTAATCTAATCTAAGCAAGCTACATGAAGCTGAACCTTGAGCTTTTTAGCTCAGCCACATATAACTGTCACCTGCCATGAGCAAGTGCTAGTCTTCAGGCAGCTACGCACTGACCTGAAAACTTTTATCTTTTATTTTCTGACAGGTTAGTTTTCAGCCACATCGGTCTCCTGAGATGGTTCACCACATAGTCTTTCAGCTGCCAACACCAACAGATCAGGAGCAGTGGGACCAGGCAGCTCATGGTTAACACAGAAGAAGGTGGCAACATTGGTGTTACATTTAGACGAATTTAATATGGTTAAAGTTAATAGTGGGGCTGCACCTTTTTGATCTTCCACTACTCCAGAGTACTTGTCTGTCAGCCTGTGTCCTGGGTTTTAATTGCACTCTGGCTCCTCCACTCACATATGTGTTCCATTGTTCCTTCTCTACCTGGTTTCTACCTGGTTCCTTTTCTCATCAGAAAAATAGAAGTCCAGGCCACCGGTACCCAGACATCTCTGAAAACCTTAAAGTGGAAAAATGTGAGAGTGTGGAGCCGACAAAGAACCATTTTTGGCCAAAGTACAGTGCACACACTTCGTTACCTCAACGCAGATGTCCAGCATGGAAAAATTTCAGCATGGAAATTACAAAGTTCTAATGAAATATGATACAAAAAAGGAAAACTGAACTTGATCATGAAAAATACTGGGCAACTCTATTAACAAGTGACTTTTGCTGCCCCTGTCAATAATTATAGTTAGGTATCACTTTGTAAAGGTCTTTAGTAAAACAAAGGCCTTTATAGCCTGTTGGGTATCTTTAGGGCATGATCAAGCTATTGTGGCAAGTAACATCCTACAGATGTCATTCAGCTGTGACAGCATTTCTTAGTTCAGACTCACATCTGAGTCTTCAATTAACCCACTTTGATCAACTACCCTAAGAAAGAAATTGCTGCTTGTTATCATTTGAGAAATCCCCAACAATTTATTGTTGTTTAGACAATTATTCTATCACCCGATGACCCCTCCCCACCCGGGGAAGGGGCATCAGAAAAAAACGAGGAAACCAAGGGTTGAAATGCAAACAGACTTAACAGACTATGACTAGATAATTAACATCAATAACACTAAAGAACCAATATTGATCCCAATACCAATATAAAAGATTATACTCAGCCAATTCTATCAGCAGGAAGCTGTGGCCAGCAAACGTCGGACTCTGTGCACACTATGGTTTCAGGACGAAGGGAAGGCCTCTGGGGTCTGGCACTGGGGCAAGGAGTCCTCAGAATTGCACCCATTAAGGAAGAGAGAGCCCTTCACAGCAAACTTTCTAATTTATGTTGAATGTGTCATTCATGGTATGAAATAGTCCTGTTAGCCAGCTTGGGTCCAGCGCTTGGGTCTTGCTCCTCCTCATTCCTGCACCTGGCAAGGCTCAAAAACACTGAGACCTTGAAAGCCGAATACCATAGCTGGCTATAAAGTAAGTATTTTTAATAAATTCAGATACTAGAGTCTTTTAAAAGTGCAGTTTTCCCAGACATTAGAAATTAGTCCTGTGTCACTCAAACCAGGACATTGCTTCAAACAAGTGGTGGGCCTTTAATCAAGTGAACCTGCATTCAAAGTTGAATTAAACGTCTATGTGTGAATTGGCAGAGCCAAGAAACGTGGAATCACAGTTGTAAAGTTGCTCTCCTGTGATGAAAGACTGAGGGGGTCAAAATTTTATGTCAGATAGGACAAGCTGTAAAGAATTCTTTGATAGACACAGTTCTATATACAAAATAACTAACACAAGGGACATGCTTCAAAACTATGGGTGGAGGAGAGGGCCCATTTGCAACTTCCCTGCTTTTTATGTCCTGTTCCAAAAGTCTCAGCAGCGCTGCCTCCAAATCTCCTTAGGCTGACAAAAGCATCGGCCCTTCCTCTTTAACAGCGTGAAGAAGCTTCAGGCTTTGTTCCTTATAGATGATGGCCTCCTCCTTGCAAAAACAGTGTCTTAATAACAGTGTAGTATTTATTTGTAATGCTTCATGCAGGTCCCTCCACCTGCAGCCTCTCTGGGAAGCCTATTTATGTCCACCACTTTATGGCAGCAGAAGTCCTAAGCAGTAGCAAGCAGAGCCAGGAGTAAGAATACCCAGGCTTGAATCCAGCCCCCAACCATAATTATTAAACCAGTTTTCTTTAGCGCTGAGCGAGGGTCCAGGGGAACCGAAAAGCACTGCATCACACAACCAGAGCAAGAACTGGTGAAAAGCAAAAATACCTAGTCCCTCCCCACATGTCGGTCGTTCCCTGTCCTCCTCAAACCACCGACCAGCTGTCCCCACGCCTGTTCCCCTGCACAGCCCACGACCGGGGCTCTCCGCAGCTCCCCACCGGGCAGAGCACAGTCATCGGCGGGGAAGGGAGTGTGGCCGAACCCGGGGGGCTGCCCTGCCGCCCACCTCACGCAGGCGGTGGTGGGGAACGATGGAAGACCTGCTGACGTCCCCGCCTTCCAGGCCGCAGCAGGAGAGCGCTTTTCCCCTCCCGCCACCTCAGCTTCCCGCCGCCGCCGCCGCCACTCAGCAGGCAGGCGCCACAAAATGGAGGCGGGCGGGCTCCGCCGCCTCACAGGCCCCGGGGCTCTCCGGGAAGCGGGGTTTACGGGGAGTTTGAAGGAAGCAGCGGCTTCCTGCCGGGAGCGGCGGGGGGGAGAAGGGGAACCGGAGGGCCAGGGCCATCCCCGGGGAAAGGCCCGGGAAAGCCCCGCCGCCCTCCGGGAAAAGGGAGCGGCTCCCCCCGTAACGGCCCGTCGTGAGGGGCGTGGCCTGCCTCCTGCCGGCGGTCGCCATGGGAACACAGGCGGCGGCGCCATGAGCCGCACGGTGACCGGCGCGGTGCGGGCCCCGCTCCTCGGGGCCGGCCGCGGCCAAATGGCTTCCGGCCGGACCTTCGACTGCCTCTACGGTACCGGGCCCGGTCGGAAAGGGGCAACGTCCTCCCCGCCCCGCCTGCAGCCCCCGAGGATGAGGGACTGGTGCGGCCAGGCCTGACATCCTTCCTCGGGGAGGGAGGCCGCGTCCGGCCGGGCCCGGGGCGGGGAGTTAGGTGCTGGGGGGTGGGCGCGCAGGTCGTGAAGCGGTAGGGCTGGCTGAGCCGGAGTTGGCCGAGGGGCTGTCACTGAGCCACCGGCAAAGGGTTTGGCAGGGGAAGCAGGTTTGGAGCTGGGAAGATGGGTGCCACCCTCCCCAGGAGGAGGGCAGAGCCACATAGCGGTAAAGCCTTAGGGTTGGCAGGAGTAACGGAGAGATCAGGAGTGAGGGGAGACTATGAAACCTGTGAGAGCCGGGAGAGAGCCAGCACTGGCTGTATATCCCAGAGGGAAGCATCGTGTACAGCATTTCCACTGATTACTGTTGCACCGTGCTTTATTTTTTTCTGTTGCACGTCTTCATTGTCTGTTTAAGTTGGCAGTGCTTTCAAGAAAAGTAGATTTTTCTTCAGTCATGTTCATCTTCCACATACAGCTCATTTGTGTGATGGTGGAGCTTCTTTAATATGGAGACATGTATTTCAGGGTTTTTTCTTTCCTAGTTTCTTTTATGGACAGACTTTTAAAGAGGGAAGTGGAGCCTGACGACTCATGCTGGTTGCTCAAATATGTAACTAGTTCCATTTGTTCATTTATCTTTCAGAGCCTCTGTACACTCTATCAAGTGAGAAGGACCATTCAAAGTCAAATGTCCAAGTTCAGCTTGTCGGTGATAGAATGGTAGGTGTTGGCCAAAGATGGGTCACATGCGCACCTTATACTTTTGTGTGTATGCATACACATGGGTAGAAACTCTGTCTCGGTTCTAAGCTGCCGCCTTAACACAACAAAATACAAACCAAAGGAAGCAGTTTTATCTAAACCAACATTTAACACAAAGAGTGAGTAACCAGGATTGCTGGCCTAAGGTGACTCTGTAGCAGTAGCCTAGAAATGCCCAGTATCATGTCCTGAGTGATTTCCTAAATTGTGTGTCAGTATTTTTAATAGAATACCTCCAAATGCTGTGAACAATAGCTTGTATATGTTATTAAGATCTAAGAAAAGAACTGGACAGTTGTTGGGCTGTTGTTCAAGCAGAGCTGTTAAAACGTTATTTCACGTGGTGCCTAGTCACTTGCCTGGGGATATACTTACCCTACAGCTCAAGGTAGCATACTTACACAGTTTAAATTGAACTAGGTAGCAACAGCTAAGCAGCCTGTAAAGATTGCAAACCCATCCTGATTCTTTGTACTAGGTTAGCACCATTTCACTTCTTAGCTAAGCCCTTAAGTAGCTGGCCATGCTTGGCTCCCTACTGTATTTGCTCCCCTACTATCAATATTCACCTTAACTAGTTTAAAACCAGCTAGGAGATGACTGTGGAAGTTGCAGTCACACCTCTAGACAGCAGTGATTGATGGCTGGGCAGGCTGCATATAGGTAGAATGCCAAAGCAAAGCAGACTTGGTACAACTGCACAATGAATTGGATTTTAAACAAAGAGTCCTCTTGAAGCTTTGCACTTGACTGAGCCTGCAAGGCAGATATTCTGAACTCTGAAACTCCATTGCTGTACAGTGAGGAGAAAATCCCTGGGCAGCTTTCCAACAACGGAATCAAGAAACATTTTTCTGAAGAATGTTTCTGGATGTCTCTTATCCCATTATCTCAGACTCTTTCTTATATCTACGTGAAAACAACTGTGCATTTGTCTGCCTCTCCATAGAGAGACATACACATGGAGCTGGAAACAGTGCCTGTCATCGTAGAGATCCTTGCGACCACATGACTGTGTTAACAGTTTAGGCCAGACAAAGTAAGCAGGCATACTGTCACTAATGTTGTCACATCATAGGCAGGTGGGTATGGTGACAAACTCTGACTTGCATAAAACATATTTTAAGCATGCAAATCAGCAAGTGCATAATGTGCAATACAAAACAATAAGACTTTGAATTCTTAGTCTATAGCATCACAAAATGGGGTGGACAGGGATTGCGATAGTATTAGTTTATAGGGTTTTCCAAATTCTTGAAAGTTGAATTCCCTTTAAAGAGAAATTAAACAAAAATGCAGTCTCATGCATAGCGAGCAGCTACTCAGGGTAGGGTGCCTAGATCTTCATCATCTGACATTCTCTTACGCTCTGGTCAGTCGGTGGACTTGAAATGTCACCACTACCCTATATGCATCTGAGTTAGCACCTGCTGAAATGAAAGGGGCAATTCACAATTCAAATCTGATTTCAGGCTTCACAGAAGCTCAAGCCAAGAGAGCTACATCACTTATACTTGAGTCACGAATGCATCTCCTTATTGGCAACCATAAATTTAGAGATTTAAGGCATATCTACCCAGGGAAATCAGTGCTTAAGAGGAAAGGTGTGGATTTTTAATGTGATCATTTTTGTGTGCTAACTCCTGCAGAGATATTTTTAACGCATGCTAAAATTGTTACAGTAGAAAATAATATAACTTTACTCTGTAAGTGGAATATGTTACTTCATTTCTAGAACACACAAAATAGGAGGGAATTACATGGGGTAATGTGCTAGAAGTTCACATTACTGCACATTCACAGTTACTGCACACTAACTTCTTTATGTAACGAACTGTTAGACCCTTTGATTTTAAGTATAAGTTTAGACACTGGAAAACAGCCAGAAGACATATCTGTGCATCTGCTGCTAGTCTGGTATGCTCCACATCTTGAGAAGTACCATCTAACCAGCTGACATCATTAGCATACGTATGCCGCTTCGTTCCCCATCCCAAATGTGCAGTCCTGTAAATCACAGCAAGCTGAAATTCTGATCTCTTTACTTCTGTTTGAAATCACTAAATCACCGCCTCTCTTCTTTGTGTCCGTGCATACATTAGGTGAAGGCACCAATGTTAAGAAGTATGTTTAGTACCTTGGTCCATTTCCCAGGCTATAGTCTGCTCTTGGAGGGCAAAGATCCAGTGCCTCCATTTATCAACCGAAGATGGAGAGGGAGGGCTCAGCATTGCCTGGAGGCTCTTCAGCAGCTTGCTGCGTAAGTGTTCTGTGGTTGGATAATTTTAAACAAACATACAAACAAAACCAACAAAAACCCGTGCAGGCTGAAGTGGAGATGACTGCAATTTGCTCCTACTTATATTTCGCTTGAAATTAAGAGATTGCAGCTGTTGTGGAGTATGGTTGCCCATCTGTTTCTTACAGGGTGGATGTTGCACATTCCTTCACCCCTGTGCTATCTGCTTTGCAGCGGTTGCTGGGAAGAAGAAGAGTTATTTCAGTCTCTTATAGATCTGATAAGTTATGAAGACTTCAGTGACTCGGGTGTTACTTCAGCAGGAGCTGTTTCCTTTTAGTCCCGTGCACTTGCAGCTGGTTAGAATCCTTTTGCTGCTCATTCAGGAGTGTATGGGGCCTGAACCAGGGCACCACATTTTTAGTGTAGCGGTTTCTTAGTTGAATTTTCTCTACAGTTTTGGTTTCTGATTCAGCAAATATTTAAAAAATACATTTATGTGTTTTGCTACACCATGTGGAGTTTGGAGTCCTCTTGTAGCTCTATTCAAGACTGCAGGAATCAGCCTAGATAGTTGTTTCCAAAGGTTTTTGTTGCATTAACAAGCTAACTTTAGACCAGGGGCTTTTCAGATGATGCGTGCTCTGGGATTGCTGGTAACTGAGTTCTACCACATGCCAAATTATAACCAAAGATGTTTAAGAGTGATACAGCAGATTTCACATCTGGTTTCAAAAGCATACTCTTTCATTTCCATAATAAAATAAGAATTTTGGAGCCTTTTTTCTTCTTATTGTTTTCAGTATTTAAAATCATCCCCAGCACATTAAAATCTCGGTAGCTTCTTATATTTTGCCTGTTACTCAGTAATAGGAACTTATTTGATGCCTGTGCTGCTTTAAAATTGATTTACATTTCAACAACATGTATTTGTGAAATGTCTTGAAATTAACAAAAAACTGAGAAATACATCCCCTCTGTTTCAACCTGCGCTGATTGACAGTGTTGCTGATACCAAAGATAGAATATTTCCCAGCTGTCTTCTGCAGTTGCATTGCCTCTGCAAGGTTACTAGGAATAAAAGCTCATTTATTTCAGCAAAGTCAGCAAATATAAGTCAAGGACATGCAAGAGGCAGGATCTGTGGAATAAAAGGGGCTGTTTCACTGGGTTCCCATTGTGCCTATAACTATACCATAATAGGATGAACAGCTTATGCTAATAAAGTTAGATCATAAGAATAATTGCCCACCTGTGCTGCATGAAACACAAATCCATCTGGATGGAGCAACAGTCTGATATGTAAAGAGTCAGCTAGTGGAACTAGCCATCAGCTCAATTAACTCATTTGAATTACAAACACAAGTTCACAATAATAGGTTGATTAGTGCTGAGCAAGTATCTCAGGTTACTGCACTGCATTCTCAAAACATTCCACTCTTTTTTTGTCATGTGATATGACTGAAAGCACTGGGAAGAGATGACTTTAAACTTACCTTGGCAGTAAATTGTATGTCACAGAGGTCAATGAAGCATCTCTCTGTAGGCTTTGCAGTAGTAGGTAGCCATACTGTGGTTCCCCAAGTTCCACAGCGCAGCTCGCAGGGCTTAGATGAGGTCTTTGAAGACAACTGATCTCAGCATGCAATCCTCTGTTTTGATCCCAGCTGTCGAGCAATGTTATGTATTGTTGATTGTATCTCTGTAAATATACCTCTGTATTTAAAATTAGGCAGCAGCAACCAACTCCAGCACGCACAATCCCATACATCATCTGAGGTCAGGATTCTTACAAGTTGCCAAAAATGGTCTTATGAAAAACATGACCTTCAGGACTTGCTATATATCTAGCGTAAGAAAATGACTTACCTTAATGGCATGATTTGGGCTTTTTTTTTAAAAGAAGTTCTGTTTCTTGTCTTTAACCACCTTGCAGGTTGAGAAGAGTAAGACTGGAATATAAAGTGGTTGTGAAATCAAATAGCAATCCTGGTGCTTTCAAAGGACTCTATTCCACCCACTCTTTCACTGACTGCCTTAATGAGGTCTACCTCATGGTCTGCCAAAGCTTTAAAATAAAGAAAACCCTCCAAGATATAATAGAGAAAATTTTAAACAGTCAGCCTACTTTAAATTCAAAATGGGGAAAAAAATCAAGAAAGGCTGTTCTTGCAAAAGATACCCAAAAGATACGTTTGTTCCAGCATGGGTTTTGAAACATTCACATGGTCATCCTAATTTTTCTCCTTTATTGGAGAATTCAAATTAAAAACGCTGATTCTAAAATTTTCTACATTTGCTCAAAATCTCTTTAGCTACTTTTGAAAGGTAGAAAGTGGTGGACTTCTCCTTTGCTCATTCTTCTCCTTTATGCATATTTTCAATTATGAAAAGTTTTTCACTCTTAAAGAAATGACCTTGCTCCTCCTGTTCCCAATAAAAGTAGGTTACTTTACAAGGTCAAGCATTTACAAGTGGCCAGTCCTTTTCATGACAAGCATATAAGAAAGTTTTATTAAAGGCAGCAAATGACCATTTCTTGCCCACCCATAATGGGAAATATACATCAAGTGTCAAACTTTTGCTATATATGTAAGTAGGGAAAAAGCAAAATATAATTGCTTGTATAAGTGTGGGGATTTTGTGGAATTTGTAATGTGCATGTTTGATTGTGCAACCGGAGAAGTAGAGAGAGGTATTTTAAAAAAAAAAAAAAAAGCGTAAGAATAAAGATCAGAATTGCTCTGAATGTACTTCTTAAATGATATGCTGTATTTTGGCTTTTAGAGCTCAATCTTCTCTTCAAATACCTCAAATCGTATATGAAGATCCTGAAGTTAGTGGAAGGAATCGCTACAAATATTTTGCACGGTAAGGAATGAACTGATTTGAAACAGAGTTCAGAAGCTTGCTTTTGCGCAGTTTAAAGAGCACCTAAATAAATGCTAGAGCCTTATTTTTTCTGTCAGTTCTTTGATCACTGCTATAGAAAACCTAAATGGTAACCAAGTCTTGAATCATAAGGTCTTTTTAAATTCACTTTATGCCAGAATTTTTAAGTAATGAGTTACCAAATAAGCATATGTACCAGGCATTTTGTACTTAATGAATATTTGTAGAAAACTGTGGGCTTTGTGTAGATCCTCCTACACAAAGGAAGAAGATGCTCAGAAAGCCATTGTGGTTCTCCAGACTCCTGGAAAGGTCCCACCTTAAGAAGGAACCTTTTAACTCCCAGTTTCTGCCAGGAGCAGAAAAGGAGCAAAAGGGATCCTTCATTAACTTTTCATCAATGAGTCCTACTGCAGGACTGCTCTGCTCCTTCCAGAGTGATGCTACAGGTCAGCAATGGACCCAAGATCTGAACCAACAGCTAGTGTACAAACATTCTCAACATAGTCACATTCACATATATTGTTAATTACATTTACTGTTTCAGTTAGCATCTATTGGTTAATGTGTCCACTTTAAATCTATAAAAATATATACCAAGTTCAATAAATTGAAGTTCTTTATGGCTTATTTAAAAACAATGAAAAAAAGGACAAAGAAGATGTTATCTTCTGCAATTTGAAATTAAGCTTTATAGTCTCTCAAAGGCTAAGGGAAATTGATAGTGAAGTGCAATATGCAAACTGTAAGAATGCCTAAGAAGGAATTATTAATATGTTATAATTCCTTTCATAATATCACTTTCAAGATACTTCATAAAATACTGCAAAAAAGGAAACAATCGAATTAGGTAAGTCCAAAACAGCTTACCTTACCAGCTGATCGTAGGAATTCATTTCAGGATTTCAAGAAGTTATTGAAATAAAAAACCTCTCTCAAAAGCTTGAAGTGAAAAAAGTAAACTAATTAGTGAAATATACATGAAATGTTGAGACACTCAAAACTAACTTCTTTTAATTATTGTCTTGTTTTGCAATTCCACTTTCTGCTTTGAGGGAAGAATAACACTCACTCCTACTGGTGAAACTATCTCTGTTACTCCTTAGCTGTGAAAATAATTATTTAATGTTCAGGCACAATTCTTAAACATGCAACTACAGAACCTGAGTTGTGGAAAATCAGTGTAACTCCACTGAAATTAGTAGACTGCAGGTTTTCTAAACCATAATGATCTTTTGCACTTATTATTGTTGTCTTACATCTGCATTCTCTCCTTTCAGACCTCTCATCCCTTATAATAAGCTGCTTCCACTAAATGTTGCTTACACAATGGCAAAGTAAGTAGTGACTTCTGGAATATTACTTTTGTAATGGGTCACATCTCACTAGAAAAAGATTGGGAAACTGTTTAGCTGGTGAAAAAAAATTTCATAATGAACCAACAGGAAAAAGCATGTTAAGAGGTAAGGGTTTCTTCACCATTGAGAATTCTTGAGGAAACGGATGACTGACTGTTTCAGAATTTGCTTGCAGTATATAAGTAGTGCTTTTTGGGTAAAGGACATGTGCCTCAAATGTGTTGTGAGGCCTGAAACAGAAAGCCATGTGTCTCTGAATCCTAGAAGAAATACCAATGCAAAGAAGATTCTCCAATACAGCAATATTGTTGGAAAATCTTATGACATTTTTATTACAATCTCTCTGACAGTTGAAGTACTGTTCAGTGGTGTAGAGCATCCATGAAGTAGTCTAATGTGGTTTTCACTGGAGATCAAATTTTGAGGGGACATAAGAAGATTCAGTTCCTAATAGAGTCAATGGAAGTCTGCTGACATCAGAATTGAATTTTTGTTCTGGAATTGTTAGACAAACATGTAAGCTAAATGGAAGCAGTCCTGTTTCATTTTACACTCAACTATCACTTTTTGTGCCCGTTAAAAGCAATGCTTTAGAATAGATATAGGGAAGATTTGCATGTAATAACTTGTGAGAGCTGAAACCAGGTTTCTGGATTGTTTACCTGAGGAGGGAGGTTTCAGAGGACTCAGGGTAGCCCTCAGTCCTCAGTCTGCTTTTACTAAAGGTAATGGAGTTAACATCAACGGGAGCAATGTTAAGATAAAACACATTTGGATATCCTACCTTTGACTTAGTGTTGTGTTTCTGGTTTGGGTTTTTTTGTTTGTTTGTTGGGGTTTTTTTAATGAATGTGACAAATGATCTTTCATCTCTTTTTAGGACAGAGCCCGATGTCCATTCAGCCTTAAGAGACAGCAACGTCTTTGGTCCCAAGTTACGAACTTTGGGCACACAGACAGATTACAGGGACGGTGAAGCCCAGACCGATCCCTGTTCCCCTGAATATGTAGTGCCCAATGGCTCAATCCCTGAACTTCTGACACTTGCTACACTCACTTGGGGTGAGTTGTGAAACCAAGATAAATGATAATAATCATGTCGCCTCTTTAACAGGAGGTTCTGTTTTCTTCAGTGTCACGTCTCAAGTCTATTGCCAGCTTTGGTACTCCTTTGTTGTCTTCCTTAGAGGGACAATATTTTATCTATTTCTAAAATAGCTATGATATTTTCTTACTTAATAGTGCTGATCTGGAGCATTTCATAAAGTGTTTTGAGATCATTCAATATAAAAAGGTCATATGTTTTACAAATACAAACTAGGAGCAGTTTTTCCATTTACTTATGGAATGATTACCATTAAACATTTTCCATGTTCTTCAGCTATTCTGAGTTAGACATCAGTAAAAAAAAAGCAGTACAAACACTGCTGCCCCAGAATATATCTGTGATCCTCATCTCCCAGTGTCCCACCTGCAATAATGATGGACACTGGACATGCCAAAGAAAGTGCTTATTCTCAAAAAGTGTCTTCTTGGAAAAGATTTTCCTCTTTTGCATCCTGCAGTAGAGGAATCAAGTGCTAGTGTTAATGTCAACTAAGCTATAGCAACTGCAGGTCCTACCATTCCTCATACTGTAGAATTTTACTGGTTTTAGAAGTATTTACTTCTGGCTACTGACGGTCCTGCTTGTGTTTAACATATGGGCTTGTGTACATCCAGCCCTCTAGTAGTTTTTGATGGTCGCTATTTGCTAGATTCACCATTCTCCTAAAGAGCTACTGCTTCTTGTCCCTGTAAGGTCGGGAGCTACCAGCAGGACTAGCTCAGGTGGAGATGATTGAACGTGCCCGGGAAAAACGTGCATGGGAAGCAACTCTTCCAGCCATGGACAATGCCTCACAAATCACAAAGAGGAGGAAAATGATGGACGATATGGAAAGGAAGGAGTGGGCCTTTAGAGAACAGGAAATAGAAAAGTAGGAGTCAAATTATACTCTTCTTTTTTCTTTTTTTTTAAAATTATTGGCTGAATAGGAATGAACAAGAAGGTTTAGGAGGTCGGCTGAAGGGTACAAGCCTTTTATTTCTATGAAAATCCCCTGATTTTGGAAAGGAATATTTTTGTTAAATTTAATATGAGGCTGCTATCACAATACTTTTCACCAATGCTAAACTCACTTTTGTAAATGAAAGATTAAATAAGAGATATGCAGTATGAACTATGTGTAAAGTAGTCAGTTGGTATGTAGGATTTGATGATGACAGCATTGCACTGCAGAGTACAGTAGGTCATACCTGCCCTTTCCTTTCAGGTTGCAGGAGGTTCGACTGGAAGTCTTAAAGAAGCTGCTGTGGAGGCGAGTGGAGAATCAGAATGAGCTGGATGCCAAGCGCTTGGATGATCACTGGCAAAATCTTCAGAAGGCTAAAGAAGAGAAAATAAAAAAGATTCAGCATGACTGTGCACTAAGTAAGTTTGAAAGACAGGGAGAGAGCAGTATGAGACTTAGTTTTCGGATAAGCGATTTCTATTTTCAGAAGGCTGCAGTCTTTATTCAAGATGAAACATGTTGCATCCACAATATAGATGTGCATGGCCAGCATTTGTTCTGGTCAAAAGGTCATGTTTTTATATTAACTAGGGAAAGTCCTTGTGAATTTCCAAAGATATGGCTTTTTTAGAACTATTTGTATGAAGAACCTCCTCACGTTTGTATTTCCTTTTCAGTGCTCAGGAAACTGATAGCTAAGAGGAAGAATGTGATGGAGAAGCTGGAGAGAAGAGATATCATCAAGGAGTATACTGACTTTGCATCACAAACATATGCTCCTTTGTCTAGAATTGGTTATTTCCCAGACAACCATTCTGAACGCTATGTGGTAAAAAGCTTCTATCTTGAGACCTTTGCAGGTAAGGCAAACTTAGTTTGCATATTTACTTAAAATATTAACAAAAGTCAAATTTCTTTCCCCATTACTTAATTACGTAATTGCTGTTTGTATTTCTTAGGACTGTGTGAATTGGAAGCATCTCTCCCAGATTCTGTCACCCAGGTCGAGATTAAAGCTCCAACACCTAAGTACACTACCACTAAGACTGGGTTTATTAAAAGAGCAGCAAGGCTAGAGGTGGAGCTGGCACAAGTTCACCAGGTATGGAGCTGCATCCAACAGCATGTCAGTTCCTCTTAGATTTGAACTGCTCAGAAATGCAATTGGGAAGACACGCGTGTAAGCTTTCTCCTAATTTCCTGTGCTAAATTCATATTTTCTGTAAGACAGCTTCAAATGGATCAAACATTCAGACTGTTGTAGCCATGTACTGCTCTGGAACTCAGTCTGTTAGTACTCTCTCTCCCTAATATCTAGGCTTCTGCCCCAACCCTATAGAAAAGAAGCATAGCTGCTTCAGTCTTCCTACAGATCAGGTATTTGGATCAGAACGTACTATGTCAGTTAGAAATTCTCTCCTGCCACTTGTTCAGTCTCATTTCTCCCTTGCTTTTATAATGCACAAGTGGCAAGCCTACTGGTTACACTGTCAAACTAATAATTAAATAAACCAAATCTGAATTCATATTCAAAAATTCTGTACATTTTTAGAAATATACATTTTAAGTACATATTGTAAAAACACCTGCAGCAAAGCATTCTTAACATGACCCCACTCATAAAATTGGATCTGAATGGTGGGTGCCCATCACTGTTGTTCCCTAACAACAGCATCTGATTTGCAAACATGCTAATAGTGTTTTGCATATCTTAATTTATCACAACTGTTCATGCAGATGAGGTGTCCATATATGCAATTAACCACTGAGGAAAGTGCCTCATTTGCATCTACAATCACAATATTTGTAAATTACATGTACTTTTAAGTACGCTTCTTGTGATGCTGTTGAGGGTTATCTTTTTTAAAATCAGGCGTATTCTTGGCTGGCTGCTGTATCTCTGAAAAATACTGAATTTCATTTGTAAAGCTTGGCAACTTTCACGTATGCTTTATTTAGTGAAGAAATATTTCATAATTGGAAATTACGTATGTAGCTTTCTTGTTTTAGTGTAATTTAATAATACTCTCAATGCAGACAGTAACTTTCTGCTAATAAACTTTAAATTGAAATCTTGTTCTGAAAAATGAATCATATCTCAAATTTAAATTCCATTGGATCTTATAAAAGATGAAACATTGCATCATCATTATTCAGAAGGAAAATTTTCAAAGAAAATTTGACTGCTACAGGAATTGTTCAAGAACTAAGGACATCGATTCACTACAGTTTTAGAGAAGACAGCAGTATTGAAGGGGTTTGAGTTTGGGTGCTTTTCGTATAAAATTCAAATAGTGACTATGTATAATCTGGATCATAACACGGTTCTCATAGGCAGCAGAACATTAGCCCAAGCTTTCAGAGCTGAATTCCAATTATAGCAATTGTATTCTCTTTGTTCAAAATAGTTCTCATGGTTTGAAAGACTACAGCGGAGTGTCTAAACTGTAGCACAGAGAAGAAGTATGCCCTAATGCTGGCTGCTCACACAATAATGTCTCTATTCATAGAAAAATTGGTGGCCAAAGGAAGATGGAATGCAGAACAAAAGCAGACAATTCTGCATATTTTCTTTCCTAAATCAATGTAGATCATTGCTCTACACTGATTTATACCAAGTGAGGGGCTAACATAACTAATACTCATTTACCCACCACGAAAAAGCAAAATGGATTTTCTTTTAGGATCACAAAGCATTTCCTTTGCAGGCAAAGAGGATAAATCCACTATGCAAAATTTAACTTCTGCTTTTACATGGTTGGTCCAGGCAGACAGAAAATAATGACACTGTGAAACACCAAGGCTGCCTCAGCCACTGTTAGATTTAAACATTCTGTTCAGAGCAACAAAAAGTTACTGCCCTAATTAGCACTTGAGCTCTGTGGTGCTCTTACTGATCACTTCTCCCATCAGAGGCTTTTCCTTCTTAAGTTTGGTGGCTATAGCATGTTTTGGCTTAGCAGGGCCTCTCTCACAGCTCCACCTCATCAGCTACTGGAGCTGTCAAGAGCAGGGCAGTAAAGGGTGCAGAGTACTTGAGTTACCAGAATTTAGCACTTGAGAGGACAGCTGTCGGACCACTTGGCACAAGCAGTCCCGGTTGTGCCAACAACCTCCGTCACACGCAGTATGAAAGAGGTTTAAAGCAGGCAATTAGGGATCAGCTCAGAAGGGCACTGTGTTGCTTTGCATTATTTCAATAGCTGAGCAGCTAGACCAATTTTCCCTTCAAAAGCCGCTTTTTAGTGTGGTCCTAGCACACTTCATCTATAAATTTTCTTCCATAATCCTAGAAATAAAGCAGAGTCTAGAAAATTCAGAGAGTACACAGTGATCTAGCTCTAGAATGAGTTTCTCTTATTTTCCCTGGATAGTCTGTGGAACGAGGTGGCAAATATAATGAATAGAGGAATGCTAGATTTTGACTTCAGAAGTAATTAATTTTAATAAAGGACATTTCCGAGGCTTGCTTCTCTGGCCAAAAAAGTGGCAAGATGACTAGTCCTCCTCATTATATTCCTCTTGGTTTGCCATATTCAGGGTTTTCCTAAGCTTAAAGCTTGTAAGAAGGTGTAAGCAATTATCCAAGGAACTACAAAAAGGACCTGTGTCCTCTTGAGAGTAAGAACAGCTTCTTCCAGCTTTGAAACTAAGCCAAAAATGAGTGATTTTAGAAACAGATTTTTTGAGGACCACCCTGAAACCTCTTGCGGGAGGATTATGTACACTCAGTATTCTTTGAGTAATTCTCTAAAACAAGAGACCATGGCAAAACCAAGAGTTTTACAGTAAAAAACCATCTGTATCTTAAGCTAGATCTGTAAAAGGACAAGAAGATCTAGTTCCTAGCCAGTGCTGATGACGGTGCTTTAAGGAATGTAAGTGAGCCATTATATAGACAGCCTTGTGTCAAAATCCAAGGCATTAAGGAGATAGCATACTGATACAGCTACAACTAGGTAACTGAACACACCAAGGAACGGAGGAGCAGCTAGAAGAAATCCCACTGCAGAACAATGCGTGACTTTAGGGTGACCCTGTATGCTCTGCTGACTCAAGAGGGGTGAAATGTCAGGTAGTTTCAAAGTGTTGGATCAAGATGATGTCAGAAGAAGAATTTTTCACCTCAGCATTAAGTAAAACTCTCATCACGACTGTTTTCCTTTATCCAGTTGCTGGAAGGAGGTGGAGAAGTAGGGGGGGGCAAGAATGTCTCTGGAGAAAATCTCTGCCAGCTTCAAAGCATAGGAAAACCTGTTCAAGCAGTTATTTCACCAAGAAGAGATCTCCAGCACAGTGTTAGTTGGCTCATGCTCAGACAAGCTCTAAGAGCTATTATGTCAGAGTTAAAATAACTTAAAACCTCAGATAAGACAAATCAAATGGTAAGCATCTTTGACTTAGTAAAGATAGCAAAGCAGGCATTAGACTGGGCTGACATGAAAACATTAAGACCACTTCTGGGAACTGCAATGTTTCTGAAATCTACATTATTAAGTATTACTTCTTGTCAGAAGTGCTTATAGATTTTTCTGTCTTTAAAAGTTGTTATTCTGGTTGCTTTTTTTTATTCTGGCCAGCAAGAAAAACTTTTTGAGGCTAAGGTTTTATTAGAAAAATTCTTATGAATGCAACATTGTACTAATAAACATAGGAGCCATTGTTTTCAAAAGAATCACAACTACAGCAGCTTTTTTCTTTCAATTTCTCCCCCCATCATGCAAAATACCTTATAAATCATAGCAAGCACTGTTATAATCTTCATGCCAGAGAGCTCTAAGGTCATCAAATACAAGAAACAGTTCGGAAAATCTGTCAACGTTTTTGAGCTATAACCATTTCATGTGACGTATAAGCAGTTTATAGGCTTTGATTCTTGCATTATTAACATGGTCCATTTCTGGAGTTTTCAATAATAAAGCATTTTACCCCCTTCCTAGAAATCTCTTTCCTTTTCTGGAGCAATTAATTATTCTGGCCTGAAAGATCAGATCCAATATGCAAGAAGAGCTTTGTACAATGATCACTGGAGTTTCAAAACTTCGTTAATTTCACAATTACATTCTGTGCAAGTGCATCAGTTTCCTAATACTGGAGGGAGACATTCAGCATGGGATGTTTTTTCTTTTTTTCTTTGATTTCCCTCACTAGTGAAATATGGTATTTGAACATTTGAAAGACAGCAAACGTGAAAAGGAAAAAGCACACTTTTCCTTGCTGGAGTACGTCTGTTCTTTCAGTAATAAAGACTATAGATTCAACCCATACAGCAGTAGGATTATAATTTGGAAGGAGCTTTAAATGTACTCTTTTCCCTTTTCTTTGCGAGCCAAAGTGTGATGTCCTACAGCAGGCAAGTGTTGCCGTACAGTTGAAATGATTATCTGAATATCTTGTAGCTTGCAATGGGAAGTTGGCAGGACTTTGGCTCTCTAAATAGTTTGAAAGTGTCTTGAAAGAGTAGAGTCTGTGGTGCATTTCCACTCCTAGCCTGCTTTGGCTGACAAGGTTTGGCACCTGCCACTAAACAGCTACGAGAAAGATAAAACCCACTCTTAATGGGCTTGTGGATTTTCTTGGTAGAAGGAAGTTGTCAGGCAAGTTAGTTTCCCTTTTGCCCTTAGTCCACTCTCCAGCTGCTGTGGGCCAGTGGGCTGCTGGGCAGTTGCCAATGGGCAGAGAGTTTCAAAACATATTTTGCAAGAAAGAGGTCCTGGGTCATTCGGTTCAACCCTCCACAGTAACAGTGTATCATACAAAGGCATTTCACTGAGGAAGGGCCACAGAACAGTGACAATACACTCTTCAAGTGACCCCCTTCATAAGATCTCCTGACCACATAACATTTCTAACCGGCAGCATTATACCTATAGTTAACGCAAAGAGTTATAACCATTCTGTAGTAATAAAGCTGTAATTAAATTGGGATAAACCTACCCATTTTTCACGTTTTGAAAGAATCTTACCTCTATCTTATAGGAGAATAATTAATTAGGTGCAGGTGCAGATGGGACAAAGAGATCATGAAAATGTGTAAGAAGGTAAAAGCACCTGCACCAAAACTCCAGTCATCAAAGAGGACACATAACCATTGAACAATTTGATTGGAGAAAAGACACGTGCTTGTTGTGTGAACAGGTGCCTGAACAGCTTATGTCATAGATTGTGCTTTTTAAAGCCTCACAGGAAAATAACTGAAGGGGTCCCTCTTCTCGGAGGCACCCAGCTCAAGCTGTATTTAAACTGACTCGATGACAGAACCTAGGGTCTGAACTCTTCTTTCCAGTTGGAGGCTAAGACTCCTCTCTGAGAAGGAGTTTAGAAAGCGAAAGGGTCCACTCTGAACCTTGTGACTCGGCAGAACAGAACAGTCTTCCTGGACACTTCTTTAACACTAGCACATTTCTCATTAAATTGTATGTCTATTCCAGGCACTACTGGAGAAGAAGAATAAAGTCAAGGAGCCAAAGAAGCCCCTCCGTTTGCTTGAAAAAGTAGAAAAGCCTGTTCCTCGGCCACCCACTCCAATCCTGGAAAAACCATCAATTGTAAGTGGGCTGGGTTTAGCCCTTTTTTTCTGTTGATCCCTGATTGTTTCCTACATGGTTGTTAAAGGAATGCCCAGAGAAGGGAAGAAGTGAACTTCATCTTTTTTGTGCGTATTCGTGTTAGAAATAGCCATCACTATTTCTTAAGACTTTCTTAGTCTCTCTTTATTCTATAAAGATACTAGCAACCAAAAAATTGAAAATCTTTTACAATATGTATTGGCCAAGTCTTTAACTAAACTTTATTTCTAAATATATAAATTAGTAGACATGTTATTCCCTTGTTCTTGGGGAACAAAAAGGCAGAATCTTATTATTATCATTATTATTATTATTAAGTGTCTTCCAACCTTCTGATCTGACAACACTATCATAATCCAGCAGAGCAATTAAGTTTAGTCCCACTGAAGTCACTGAGACTTCGGGTGCTTAGCACCGAGCATGCCCTTCATTAATTTTCTGGAGTGAAGCTCTTGTCATCACGCAGGATGCAGTCTTTGATGAGCATGCTCCAGTTCACAGAAAATGATTTTTCTGCAGAGATTGAAATAGCAGTAATGATGTGTCATTGGGGATGTGATATGCTGTAGGAAAAAACAACTTTTTAGTTGAGCTGCAAATTCTTTTCCTTTCTTGAAGTAACGAACTTGAGAGCTGGTTGCCCCAGTGTATTGCTTTGTCTGCTTGTTAACATCATTTTCATGATGTAGTAAGAATCAGTCACAATTACCACTTAAACTTGTGAATTTAAGAGAATCACACAGCCATGAAAGCGAGAAAGACTTACTAGATCATCCATGCTGTCTTCCTTTGTGCAGTATGATGTCCTATGTTTTATACAGTCTATTTCAAGATGACTGAAACAAGAATATCTCCTTGGGAGGAGCTTTCCAGCTTTCCACAGCTTTACTAACTAGGTATTAGATATTGTATTGCAGTGGTACATTTCCGCTATTTAGATTTATCAGTTTAGCAGATTTTTAAAGTATTTCAAGGTAACATGGAAAGAAATCAGAAAGATTTATCCCCCAGTTGTAGTCATTCTTGAGCTTGTTTACAGATTATAATTTTTTTAAAGAGTTCCAATATATTAGAATACCACCTAAATTAATTCTGTCAACTTTTGGTTTATTTTGAAGTATCTTTATGTGTGAACGCATAAAAGACTGGAGCTCTCCAGCGAAGCTCAATCTGTAAAATTAGGCCACTTCAGCCACTGAAGAGCAGCACTAACGTCTCTTGCCTTGCAGAATCCACATAAGGTTTCTCCTACCAGCAGCTGGCTGCAAGGAGCACTGGAAGCAAAGCTCTTCTCTGTCGTTAATGCTTCTCTTCCTGCCATACAGACACAAGTACCAACTGCTAAGTGCACCAACCTCTTCCTGCTAGAGTTGAAGATCTCAAAAGGAATGCATGCCAGAGTGACAGGCAGATGGCATTGACCACAAGGGATATATAAGAAAATGGAGACAGTGGAGGCACTACTGCAGGCCTCCTCAGCTCCTCTCCCCTAGTCATTTCTTATGCACTCACTGGCCATAACAAGCTCACAGAGCAGCTCTGAATTCCTTCACACTGGTTTATCAATTTCTCCCAGCCCCCTCCAGTTTTCACCCTGCTCCTAGATCTTTCTATATCCTTAATTCTTTTTTTTTCCCTGCAGGGTATGATAGGCTTTCCATCTCCCCTCATTCTTTCCTGTTGGTCTGTAGCAGGCAGGTGGAGAAGCTGATGATTACTCTTGCCAAGGGATCATTTGCAGCATTGAACAACAGGCATACAGAAACATACAACCCACAAAAATCTAATCCAAACCTTAGTTTACATGAAACCAAGCAGTTTGGCTTACCTGCCCAGTATATGTGCCATCCCCATTTCCAAAACTCCGTCCTGAAGGGCACACTGTAGCCAGGTGATACAGTACAGCTTAGTTCTCTGCTGGACTGGAAATTCATCCCTTCTTCCCAGAAAAAAAGAACATACCAAATCATAAGGCAGTCCTTTGGCTAGTTCTGCTTTGCTCCTCCTGGGTGGCGGCATGGAAGGCAGGAATGCTTCCTTTTGCATTTGGAAAACTTAATCTTCAACACCTAAGAAAAAACAGAGACTAAGATTCAAGCCCACACCACATCTCTCATCCCACGCTCTTTCCTATTTTTCCAGCACTTCTAAAATACCACATTTCAATGCAAACTTTATAGGCTCTTTATTAAAAAAACTTCCTTGCAATTTTTAGATTGCTTTTTATCTTTCCCAGGCACCCAATGGGCTTTTTCCTTCTGCTACTGTCAACTCCAGACTAGAAGACCTCTCAGCAAGAAAAAACACTGCCAGTTGCACTTCCTTCATTTAAAATAAGCCTTTTAAAATTCTTTTTCTCCTATGGTCATGTTCCTTTTCCTGTTATGCTGCATTGTTCTTCCACGTTGGTATCAGTCACACAATGCTAGGCCAGTAAAGTTCTCAAAGAGACAAATCACAATGTAATGTAATTAATTTTATTTCCAAACTATCACTTTCTGAGTCTTAAATTTACTGGTCACCACTGGAATAAATATCAAAAGAAAAATTGTATATGTTCCCTTTTAATTTAATCCCTTTATTTATGCTTACCAGCTCTCTTGCACCTCCTTCAATAATAATTGACCTGCGAAATTAATGTAGCTGATGCTCATTTTGCAAACTCAGATTCAGTCAAGCTACAAATAGTACTTCTAACGCATACAGTCATTTTCTCCATCAACATCTCCTTATCATTAGGTACTCATCTCTAAAGACCCTCTAAAATCTCAAATAGAATCTAATTATACAGCCTTTCTCCCCCATCTCTTGTAAAACATGGTAGTATGTATTATTCTGACTCACCTTCCTTTCCCTAGAAATTAGAAGAATGTTGTTCAGAAACAACTGAGAAAAAGCTGGATATGAGTTAGACTTTTTGATAGTTAGATGGATAATCTATAGAAATCCCAGTCTCCAAAGGAACAATTAATTTTTGTGTGGATATTTGTTGTGTTTTGGCAGGAGGAAGAGGAAAGAGAACTGGCAGTTATCTATCTGCAGAAGTTGCTCCGAGGCAGAGCTATTCAGAACATGGTATTCAGTGTCTCTTAGTTTATGTCTCTCTTCAGAATGATGGTGTAAATGATTGAAAGTGTGTTTGCAACCTTTTTTCCACAGCACTAATCAAGGGTAATGAGGCTTCTGCAGCATATCCTCCTGTATGTTATCTGGAGTCCTTCAAGGCTGAAGTCTTTGCTCTCCAGCCCAAATTTCTTACAGGAACTTCTAGGTTCCTATATGTGTCTGTGAGTGTCTCCCTGCTCCTGCCATCCCCTGCACTCAGCTGTTTAATTAGATGCTTCACAGTAGAGTTACTCAAATGGCAAATTCGGGACTAGATCTGAACCATGAGTACATTTTGCCTTGATTATGCCAAGATCCCAGGCACAAGAAACCTCCCACATCCCAGCAGGGCAGCTTGTATTTCATGCCATCTTTCCAGTTTCCTGTGATGGTGAGCTGAACCTTAGATGAGGAGCAACCGAAGCATCCCAACATGATTTCCAGCAAGTGCAGGACGCATCATTCTGCTTTTAGTGGAGCAGAAGTGGGTCTAGATAAAAATTAATTGAGTAGCCATGCCTCATAGGCTTTACAATAAGCGAGTCTATCGCTTTTGATCAGACCCATCCGGAAGCTTTGTTTTCATGCCCGCTGAGAATATAATTGATATTCTCTCTTGCACTAACTGTTTAATGTTTGTTCCCAAGAGGGACCCTGACCTGAGCTTTAGCAAACAATGCAATACCGTGAAGGTGGCTTGAGGTGGAAAATAGTCTTTCCAAGCCGTCTCTGGGTCTGTGGTGATCTGTGAGAAGGATGTTGGATGCCATTGCAGGATTGTTGGTTTTCTTATCATGAAATGTCCCATCATTTTAGGAATCTCCTTCCAGCTACTACTGGATGAGAAATACATGACTCAGTTGGAGAATGATGTGAGTAGGGTTGAGTGATCCTTTGTGGCTGTTGGAAGCCCTGTTGGAAGAGAGATGGAATGAAAATAATAAGAGAGAGTCACGGAAGGGCTGGGCCACATAACCCCATAATAAGAACAGGAGCAGCTTCAACAACCTCCCCACCAATTTATTGCTTTGAATTGTTGCTGGACTCCCTAAAAACCCTGGACCAAAAAGAAGGGGCAGTGCCCACACTGGGAAGCTTTGACATTGAGGCTGATATAACAGGATATCCAGAAAACTATTGCCCTTTTCACTTAACGTTGGTGTTGCTGTTCTGCATTCCTGTGGTTTGAGTTCTGGGTGAAGCCAAACACAATGAAAAAAATAATTTATTTTATAATAAAGTAGCAAGGGATCATCTATATTCCACAGCAGGTCTCAACTTTCATTTTCTAGGCAGGAAGGTTTAGGCAAGATTTACCTGCCAGCAATACTGTTTGCCTAAATGCAGCCACAAATTTGTTACCGAGAACTAGGTCCATGTTGATCTATATTTTCGATTTATTATGCTTGGTTGTTTAACTTTATTTTAAAGATGTTTGAAGGGAAGGAGAAGCGGCTGGAACTGATCCAAGAACTGCACACCACTCACGCGCTCCAGGAGGACAGACAGCTGCTTTTGAAGGCAGAGGAGCAAATGACACTCGCCCTACGGCAACAGTACAACTTGCAAATGCACAAGGTTTGCCCATATAGATGGGAAGGGTGATTCACGACAGTCCTGAACGGGCGCTGTGCTCTTGCAGTACCCCCAATACTCTCACATTTAATTTCTTTATGTTTTCTATTGTCCACAGCACAGAAAGCACCCCAAGTAACAAAAATGCTCTCCTGGCACAGGCCAAGCATTGAATGCCTGAGGGGCTATAACTGCTTTCACTGCTGTGGGGGCTCTGGGGAATCTCAGAAACAGACTGAGGCGCCCTTACCGCAGCTGCTACCCAGGCTGCACTTGCTTTGTTTGCAGACAGAGCACTTATTTATATTTACAGGGCTTTGAACAAGCTGCACTGTCAGATGAACCTCAGTTTTCCCACATTTCAATCCATTTGACTAGTGCTGTGACCTGGCATCACAATACACGCTTGTCACTACAGCTGTCAGATGTTTCACTGAATGTGTACAACTGCTCTGTCATTTTCCTGTTCCTTTTCTAGCTTGGCACTCTCTCAGGCTCCTCCTCGGGGCATAAAGCATCACAAAAGAAGCCAAAGTGGACTTGCTTTGTAAATCTTCCTGGGCTTGAGACTTCTAGGACCTTAGCAATGGTGTCTCATTGTTGTACTTGCCACTGTTATGGAGAGCAGAGAAATGTTGGGCTCCATTGTCTGCCAAGGATCTAGTGAGAGCTGAGGATGCAAATTCCCATCCTATTCCATTGCAGGCAGATACTGGTCTAAAACAGATCATAAAGAAATTTTGTCCAGACTTCACCGCATCTCAGACATACGTTAACTCCCACATTCCTGCAGGTTTTCCCATAGTTTTTACTACTCCCCTGTTTTCTCAGTGACCAGCTGTGAGGCATTTCTGCAGGTTCCAGATTAAGATAAGAGCATCCACTGGCCAGCTGGCCTGGTGGAGATGAAGCCAGACCACTACTTCCTGCTGGGTGGGCAGCAACAATATTTCCCCTCAGATCTCAGTAAAAATTGAACCAATTGACTGTGTTTTACTGTTCATCCCTCATACACAGGGAGCCCAGGTGTGGAATGCAGGAGTACAGAATTTTTCTACTGAGGAATTAAGAGAAAAATAAAAGCCTTAGGCATTAGGAACTTGAAATGCTCCTTCTCTTCTGGAAGCCCAGGTGATAGTGAAGGAGACAGCAGTTCAGACACTATGACATTCATAGAGAAGGAGAGATAGAAAACGGTAAAGTTGCTGACCTCTGATCTCAGTATTTCCTTTTGGGAGAGCCACTATCCCCCTCTGCTGGTATCTACCTCCTCTACTCTAGCATTTTTTTTTACTATATCTCTGAATGCAAACAATTCAAGGCTCAGGTCTTCAAACATTTTGAACTTTTAAAGATTCTGGAATGCGTATGCGGGAGTTTTCTGTGTGGCTATTTTAGAAAGTCACTGATGACTCACAGTTCTTTAGTTTTTGGTGGTCACAGGTTTTTTCAGGTTTTTGGCCTTTCCAGTATAAAGAGAGGCATTTTTCAATAAATGCTTCCTGCAGAAAGAGGATGGAAACTGCAGATAAAATGGTGAAAGATGAGTGGTTGAAAATTTCCAACCTTGTATATAGCGAAAGTCTAAGACAAGAGTGTTCCTGGGTTATTTCCGTCCATTTCACACAACTTTTAGACACAGCACCTGGGGCAATAAAGAGGAAGCAACATGTTTGATGTTATGCATCCCTGTGAGCTGATGCAGTTACTGCATTGCCGTCTTCCATCTGAAACACCACGGGCTAAGCACTGTCACCTCTAGATGTGTGCAACACCGACAGTCCCACTTTCTTTGAAACACTGCATGAGCACGAAGAAAGCTGATTTATTACTACTTGTCTGGGATATTTCAGCTCCATTTTGATTTTACGTTCGGGTCTACTGTGTTATTGCCTATTTATTCCAACACAGCATCCCGGCCAGTTCCAGACACTCCCTCCTGCCAAGGACTGTCCCTTCATAGTCTGTACTGGAGATAATGAACTTACCTTAGATCTTGTCCCTTTCCAAAGTTCCAAAGTGCAGTCATACATACCCAACCCATAAAACATGATGTGCTTAGAACAAGGAGTAAATGGCACAGTAACACTGAACACCTGGAATCTAGTCTTTGCCCTGTCACAGACTTTCTCATTTTCCATTACCTGGAATTTTGAGGTCTCGTTTGCACTTCTGCAAAGTCAATATAATTACTGTTGATTTGAATTTGTTAGAAGTAAGTAATTTGTACAGTTTTAGGTAATAACTCAATACCTAAAACTGCAGGGACTCATGGTTGCCGTATTATCTCAGCAAGTTGAATCACTTTGGTCGCATCGTGAATGTCCAACCACAGACATGCCATCTCACTGAGGTGGCTTTGAACGGTTAACGAATATTTCTTCTGTCCTTAGGAGAGGACCGAAATGTGGCTGTACTCACAATTGCAGAGTTTCCTAAACCTTTACTCAAGCTTCCTACTCCCAAAGATCGAGGGTTTACTTTCCAAATGCTAAAAAGAAGCTTCATTTGCAACTTTTGATGCTATTTTTTCTGTCCTGGTCTAGCTAAGCTTAGGAGGGTTTGCAGCTAAAGTAATTTCATTGTCACTTTTATACCTCACCCTTTCTTCGTCTGGGCAGTGGAGCATTCCCCAGTAATGAGCAGATGGCCACAGCAACTATTCTAGTTATACTCACAGCCACAAAAGCAGTTCGTAATAACTGGAATACAGCATGTCTAGTGCTTTATCTCCTCCCACCCACTCAAGCATAGAGGCTGCTTGTCCTAGTGTGACAGTATTGGGATTATTCCCAGCCTGACTAGTTTTACCGACTTTTAGTACGTAGGCTCTTGGTGCCATCAGAGCCTATATACAGGGACATTACATTATGCAGAATCCAGGCCAGTGCATGTAAAACAAGAAGAATGCAAAACTCCATGGCTGGTCTGAGTGAATGTTGCAGAGCTGTTTCACATGCCTGTGGGTAGTCCTGGGACTTTGAACAACATTCCTGGGGTTTGTAACGTAATTCTTTGCATTTTTTTTTAAAAGCTATCATCAGTGGAAAAACACTTGGCCAGGGAAGAAGGAAGGGTACTGGCGAACATGTTTGATTTCCTGTCCAAAGAGCTGGTGAGGCTGCAAGAAGAACGGAAGATCCATGCTTTTGTCATGCTGGCCGAGAGGCAGAGGCGGATGAGGGAAGCGGAGGAGAGTGGACGTCGTCAGGTGGAAGAGAGGCGGCGTAAGGAAGAAGACGAGATTTTCAAACAGGTAAGAGAGTGGTGTGACTGTGGGACAGTCACACCAGACTGGTGGGACTGTGGACAGCTTGTAGGAACTGCCTCCTTGTGGGAAGGTCTAGATGGAAGGGTGGTGCTTCAGCTCTGACTTTGGTGATGGCTAGTTCTGAAATTGAGGGCTTAGTGAAGAGATGGTGATTCCTTCCTGAAAGAGCCATGCCCATTAAATTAAGGATGATCCAAATACCCCTACAGACAATCCTGTTAGGCATATCATGAATGCATGTAGGTTTCTTTCCACAACAAACTCCCAGATCATCTTTAGGAATAATGTTTTGTCAGCACTTGGTCTGTTCAGCAAAATATTAGGTGCTCTCCCAGGAGGGACGCCTTTAAGCAAAGTTTTGGAAAGATTGTGCCCCCCAGAAGTAGACTGCAAATAACAAGAGGTAAAAAAATTATTTTGACGTAATGTAATGGATAACATAACCTTGAAATCCAGAAACAAAAATCCTGAATTACCACATTCCATAACTATTCTATAGTTCTATTTCTATTCCCTGGCTCCTGACTGCATGAAGCTTATTTCTCCCAGTTGAAAGGAATGAGTGGGAGCCTAATTGACTAAACCAATAATTTTCAAACTTTGTGGGAGGAGGTTAATACCAAGAGAGTCTGGCATCATGTTTATTTTTCTTTTAATTTTAGCTTCTCCTCTTATCTTTCCTGCATCTCTGAGTGGGAAGCAAGGAAGGTCAAAGTGCCATAAGCTTATGCCCTTCAGATTAGCAGAAGGAAAACACCTACTTCTAGAATCTCTGCTCAACAACCATTATATGGAAACCAATAATTTTATCTTGGTTTTACTCATGGTACTTTGACTGACTTGAAACCTTTTCCTTCAGGATTTGCTTGAATGAAAGCTGATTAATTTACTGAAGTCAATACTGATGGTTACTGTTTAGCAGTTGTTGCTCAGGGGACCATGAGAACTGAGGAAGCAACTGCCATTGCATTCACAGAACTAACCTGCTGCAGCAGAATTGGAGCTGTGGATAAGTTTTTCTTCCACCACTGGTTCTTTCCTGCACTTATTTCTGTTCAATTAGCTCTCAGAAAGAATTATTAGAAAATATTTTTTTACATGTTATTCTTCCCAGAAAGCACCTCTGAAACCAAATCTCAGGCTGGCCTGCCTGAAATTAAGAGTCTGATGAAAATCTGTTGTTCTTGCTTCTTTGGAAATCTGCTTTCACCATGTTCCTGGCAGGGCAATAGGCAGAGGAATAATATCTTGCTGTTTTGTTCCAGGTGGTGAAAATGCACCAGAGCACTATTGACTCCTACTTGGAAGACATTATCCTGAGTAGCATGGAGAACACAGCTGAAGAACAAGCCAGGGAAGAGATTCAGAGAATAGCTGTAGAAATCAATGACATTGCTTACGAAATGGAAAGTCGGTACGTTATTAAACGGCACATTAGAGGCTGTTTACAGCAGTTTAGAACCTGCCTGATCATCTGCATCTGTGGTTGCGTGTATAACCTAAGACATGGGAAGGGCAGAGCAATACCGTTCATGATCACCTCCTTCGTGTGACTGCTGTATGGGAACCACACTGTTACTGCCTGGTACACACATATAAATCCATCAGAACCTTATTTCTATATGCCATGTGCCAGGTTCCCTTTGCAAATCACTTGTGGGATCTGTGAATTACCCTTTTTAGACTTCTCCATGCCAATGTGATGCTGTGACTGAACTTTAAGTGAATCTGGGAACTGCCTAAAGCAATACCCATTCATACTGGTCTTTTCATTTATTTACACTACTACAGAAAATCTGTTTGAAAGAGATGCTAAAAGATACAGCTATACAGAAGCCTTTCATTCTGGGGTGGCTGTTCTTTAAGAAACTGCCAATTTCCGTGGGGGTCAGTCATATTGATGGCTGCCTGACAAGGCACTTTGAGTAGCGTAGGTTGTTGGCAACACCACAGTCTTGTGTTTGGCTGGAGCATCAGCAGTGAATACTTTTTAGGACCTGCCAAACCTCCAGTTCAGTTTCTATGCTCTTTTTTTGGAATTGAGCCATAAAAATCCCAATGACACAGTGACTCTCCTATGGTACAGCAGCTGTGTATTTTGTAACTAGATGAATACATCCAGAATGTTGAAATCCTTGGGGAGAATGAAGTGTAGATAATGCATGCAGCCCCTGGGCCAGTTGGGAACCCACCAAACACTGGCATGGAAAAGAGCATGGGGAGCAGCCAAATGCAGAGTCACAAAAGGGAAGAATTTAGCAAACTCAGCAATGGGCCAAAGACTAAATTGACAAATAAGCAAATCTTCAGAAGTATCTGCATGTCTAACTCAGTTTGTCATCAGCGAGTACTGGGCTTCTAAATACCTTCAAGGCTAAGGAGTCTAGAGTGATCTCTCCCTGGAAATATTGTTTTCCAATGCAGTATTGAACACATTGGCAGTGCAGTGCAAAGGGGAATAGTCACACTGTCACTGTCACCTATTTGTAGGATAAAGAGAGACCCAGCTGTCAATTACTGCCATAACAATACACTCCCTTGAAAATAGTGAGAATATTTACAAGGGAATCTTGCATTTGCAGAGGTGATCTGGAAAGAAAATTAAAATACTAATAGCACTCTGCATCTGTTCTGTAGTCGAACTCGCCTACAGTCAGAAGAGATTGTGGCAGAGCTGGTTTATAGTTTCCTGATTCCAGAAGCTGAGAAAATGTCTATGAGAGAAAAAGGTAAGGAGTCCAGTAACTTTATTCTCTTCGTGAACTGTTTCAGCCTCCTCAGTCTAGCTCACTGACAGGAAAGATGCAGTGAGAAGAGTTGCCTCAGTTCTCTGAGATTTCTCATTTGCGCTCTGCAGGTAGAAAGTTAACACCTCTGACCCCTTTTCACCAATTTCTCATGAGCTTTAGTCTTTTAAAATGGTGGGCTGAATTCAGATCTGATGTAGATTTGGTGTATCATCTGCGACAATAAAACTATATTAAAAGAATCGGCCCATTGTGCCTTCAAAAACTAACTGGGAAAAGTCTTTAAGTAACATGGCTGTGAATTGTCTGTTATATGGCAATTTCTAAAAACTGCAGAAGTCTTTAATAGACAGATTACTTAAATATGTACCATATGTGGAAGGAAGATTATATGCTTTCCTATGCTTTGCCCCTCGCCCCCAGTTGGTTGGGAGCTAGAAGCAACGATAAGGTTTTAGGGTTGGCTGTAGTGGCATCATGTTTTAAATAGATAATCTTGTAGCTGTAAAGGATGCTTCTGTTTAGCCAAAATGGAATAATTATCTGTCAAAATACAGAGGGGAAGGCCCTGGAAACCTGTGTCTTACGTTGAGTATCATGAATAAATGGCTGTTCTTAACTGGGATGTTTCCACTGACCAGCACACTCAGAAGACCGTGACTAAACCAGTCACACATAGAAAGTGGATATAACCTAAGAAAAGCAATTGTATCACAATAGAGTCTGAAGTGGTCCTTGCCGCAGCGTACTTCTCTGACTTGAGAACAAAGGCACTTACTTCATTGCTTTTTTTGTTGCTTTGTGAATGAAAATGCAAACCCTTCAAACACATTTTGCAGTCTCTGAATTGTGCAAACTTTTTTCTTCCTAATTCATGTATTTGTCACAACAACATATCTATTCAGCAGCTGGCAATTCTGCATAGTCTTAAATCAGCTCTCTTCTCCTTAGCCCTGCTTCTGCAAGCCTACCAAGCAGGTGATGTAATTTTAGTCAATGAAGCCCGCAGCTCAGGCAGTAGCACACATGAGTCAGTCTGTCTCAGAAACGAGACCAGAAAGAGAAGACCTGGAGATGGGCTAGGATTCTGGACATACAGAGGTACCATCAAGGAAAAAAACATGTACTGGGCTTAAATGCAACAGCAGATACTGAAGAGGTGCAACAAAACACCTCCAAAGCATGCTCAAGGAACAGAAGAAAAAAAAACATCTTCAAAATCTGTGCATAGTTACAGTGGGTCTATCTGGAAAGCAGAGCTAGACCCAGACAAAAATTAAAGTGGATGCTGGTGGAAGAGCTAGAGCAATAGGTGATAAAGTACAAGAGCTCCTTCAAAGGAGACAGTAGACATCAAATGTCAGGAAAAGTCAGGAAGAGACTTATGGGGTTCTCTCTTCTGCAATTGTGTGCTCTGGTGAACACACCCTGCCAGAAACCTGCAGAGTGATACCTTTAGGGAAGCAGAATCAGTAACTACTCCATGTAAATCCAAAGGGAATAGTATCAAAGAATGGCATTAGATCTCATGAGCACATCAGTGTATTGCATTTCTGTGGCAGCTTTTAAAGCTTTCCCTATACAGATCCAGATTATTCATTATGAAACTGTGTTTTAGCAACCTGGCACATGCTTGAGCATACACCTTCCTTGAAACTAGCAGGAAGTGAGCTGAGAGCACAGTTGTCTGGCCTGCCAGAGGAACAAATCCATGTGTATAACAAAGATTTGAGGGCCTGCAAGTTCATTCTGTCTACACTTTAGCTTCTCCTTAAACATCTCTGTTTTGCCATTACCTAGTGTTGTCTTTTCTTATTTTTTTTCTCTTTTTGCCACTTTCCTATGCATAAAGGTAGGGATTATCCAATACTGGCTCATCCTGGAACCCCTCTGAACCCTCTCTCAGTAGAAGTCAATGTACCGATATGAAAAAAAAACTTGCTTTTAAGAAGACAATCACTCACCGGTTTGACCCCGCTTTCTTTTTGATGGAATTCACTGTGGGTGGAGGAATGGACTGCAGCAATACTAGGAGAGTACTCCCAGTGCAGTTGATGTAGTTCATGCATACAAAATTGAAGCCAAAATGCCTTGGGTAGAGAAAGCTCTCCTGGGAATTGAGAGCTGCCTGGTGAAGGTCAGCTTTTTAAAAAGCGGGATCCAGTTGCTTTCGTTGTCAACAAAAAGGACCTGGGAGATGGATAAACATAAACAGGATGGGTTAGTAACGTTGGGCAACTGAGCCAGTGGCAGTATGCAGGGCTGTATGACAGCCTGCAAGGCACCAGTGGGTCAAATTCACAGTGAAAGTACAGCTCAGCCTTACAACATAAACAGACCCAAAACAACATGGAAGTCTTGGACTTTTGCGGGGAAGTGACGCGATGAGAGCCACAGCTCGTTCCTGCAACATTCCCCATACCCTTCTTACCAGGATGCAGTATTTCAATCCCCATGATTGTTTATCAGCATCTTAAGTCGAGAGAGGGGAAAGAGGGAACAAAGAATAGTGAAGAGCAATGAAGAGAATGGTAGGGTGAATGCTTTGGCTTGGGTAATTATTTCTTAAGAGGTAGGCTGGAAATATATAAACAAATGAGATTGGATGAAAACTGTAAAACACAACAGAGAACAATCCTGCAGCAGCAAAAGGGAGACAATAAGGTAGGTGACAATGTGTCTGTACTGTCTCCAAATTTTACTTTGACCTCAGTAAGAGTTTCTCAGCGCAGGCAAAATCATAACACAGGAGAGCGCAGATTTCAGCTCCGGTCTTCCAGAGGCCTGCTGCAATTAACAGACACTGAAGGAGAAGTGATTTTAAAGCCTGATAACATAGCCTGGGCAGTTATGCCCTAAGCTGGAAAGGAAAACACTTTGGCTGTGCTTTCCACTGTGGGGGCTAGTCTTCAAAGTGAAATGCAAAATTGGTTGCTGCTATTAGGTGGCAGTAGAACACTTTCAGCCAAAGTTAGAAGGGCGTGATTTTTCTTTTTTTCCTGAGATAGGGTTTTCCACAGCTGCAGGAAGGCTAACGGCTATCCCTCCCTTCTCCCCTGCGGAGAACACTTTGCTGTACGTTTCCAAGTAAAAGCCTTACCTCTGTTTATGCACAGTGAGGCAGTCCCAAAGAAAACACATCTACGCTGCTCATCAGATCATCCACGGGGACGCAGAGAGGGTAGTGGCTGATCTGGCACTACATCGGGAGACATCTGCCAGCAAGACAAAGGGAGATCCTCCTGCTGGGACAGCTTTGAGTGGGACAGCTGCTGGGCCAAGTGCAGCTGACAGCACTTCCTCTGCCCCAGCCGCACGCAAACTAGCTCAACTGTGCGAAGAAAGCCCGGGAGAGACAGCAGCAAAACCTTCTGATGGATCAGACAAGGATCCTGCAGCCTCCTAAGAGACAGGAGGTGAGCCAGGTGAGTTTCCCTTCCCCTCTGTGATCTGAGCTTGGAGCATGGTGAAGGAGAGGGAAGCACATTATATTTACTTTTTTCAGGGCACCCAGAATGGAAAATGCTCTCTCTTTCTCTTTCCCTCCTGCTGCCTGCCAGCAATGTTGTCCTGGAACCACTCTGTACACAATTTGGTGTGGCAGCCCCAGTCCAGCCCCCTCCCCAACTACCTTTGGACCTCATTAGCTAATTTTCCTCTTCTAATTATTGAGAAGCTTGAATGAGAAAGCAGTGTTAGCATTCCTTGTTTGTTTTCTTGGCACAGACCAATAAAGACCTGCACCTGGGCTTTTGATGGTATTTCCTTGCATCAGTAACGTTAAATGAAAAAATGTTCCGGCAGAGGGAAATTTTGGGTTGAGACCGTACACGGTCTTTTCTCAAGCGTGTCCCACTGATTTCCTTAGTGGAATAAAGCAGAGTGGCCTCCTGCATTAGCACTGCTATTAATAAAGCCTTGAATGAAAACGGCCAGATCTTGCATCATCTTTTCACGTAATTAGTCCTTGCATAAAGAAAAGGCGCCTTTGACCTCGGCAGGGTGGCTCCTGCCAACCAAGCAGTGTCTGGCACTAATAACGAAGGCGAGGTGATAGCAGAGTGACACGGCGGGGGCTGATGTAGCTTCTGCAAAGAGCCCATTAGGCAGCGCTTACGGCTTTTCCAGAAATGTTGCTCTTTGGGCTGACCTCGTCTTGCTTTTTAGCGTCCCAAAGGAGAACAATTCTGGAAAGGATCTTATTTTTCTTAGAACAGCGTTAGTCACGCTGGCTTTCCAGCTCCAGGGGGCCGTGCGGAAAGGATGCTGGCTTTGCCTTGTTTGCAAGCACGGGGGTGCTCCAGCTCAGGATGTCAGAAGCCAGCGGGCTGCGGGCAGGCGCAGTGCATCGCATCAGAGAGCTGTCAGGGACACGCTCAGCTCGCCAGCACCCACCTGTCGAAATGCCTGAGCTCTGTGGGTTTAGCATCTGAAAGGTACATTTATACCCCTACCGACATCAAACGCAGTGGCTTTTGGAGAAGCAGGCACAGCCACACCACCACACCCAAAACGCCTACTCATTGACGGCTACAACTTACGCAAGAAATAGCAGTATTAGCTCTCAGTCCTGACGTGATAGCGATGGGCTGATCTCCGCGTTCTTCCATCGTTTCTCTGTAACTCATGGCCCGGTTCTTTGTGCTGGGTCTGTAAAGCCTCAGGTATGGTCCGGCTAACTAATCCCCCACGTAGCGCTGCTCCTTCGAAGCACAAACTAGCAGCTGGTCAAAAATTCAGGCTCGTTAATGCATTCCTGGAAGAATTTTGTGTCAGGTTTCTGTTTTGTGGATTGGGCTGGGGGGGAGCAAGAGTGGCAGGGAGAGGAGAGAGAGGGAGAAGAAAGGTCTGAATACCCCCATATTCCACTGAGGAGAGAGGGAACCAAGAGCTGCACCAAGAAAGCACCGGTGGTCTCCAGGTCACTGAACCAGGGGCACCACAGAATCACAGAATGATATGGGGTTGGAAGGGACCTCTGGAGAACATCTTGTCCAACCACCCTGCCAAAGCAGGTCCACCTCAAGCAGGTTGCACAGGAACACATCCAGGCGGTTTTGAATGTCTCCAGAGAAGGAGACCCCATCACCTCCCTGGGCAGCCTGTTCCAGTACTCTGCCACCCTCAAAGTAAAGTCCCCTTCATGTTTAGGTGGAACTTCTTATATTCAAGTTTGTGCCCGTTACCTTTTGTCCTGTCACTGGGCACCACTGAAAAAAGATCAGCCCCATCCTCTTGACACCCACCCTTTAAGTATTTACAGGCAATGATCAGATCCCCCCTCAGCCTTCTCTTCTCCAGACTAAAAAGACCGAAGTCCTTCAGCCTCTCCTCGTAAGGGAGATGCTCCAGGCCCCTAATCATCTTTGTAGCCCTAGGTGACTGGTGGAGTCAGGCAGCCTCTGTAAATGCTGAAAAATCTGTCAGGAATCAGAGATGAGTGATGATTTTTGGTTAGGACTCTGGAGGGGTGATCCCGTTAGGGTTTGGGGATTTGGGAAAATTCTCATGGCACATGTAGGTTGTCACTAAAAGGGAAGGTAGCAAATGGAAAAACGTAGAAAGAAACGTGGCACAGTGTGGGAGGAGAAGCTGTGCAGGCATCGGCTCTTTTGCCTCAGGCCACCTTGGACAAATTTAGCCTGGTTGAAAGAGGAGGGATAACATGAATCACAAGATCCAATGTAATAAGAGAGACGATGGAAAACTTGATGCAGCAGAACAGTAGAAGAGGAAGACCGATCCGTCGAGGCATCTTCTGTATTTCTGAGCTGGCATGTCAAAATAAACGTTCTCCGTGCGGCTCATTGTACGATTGGACGTGGTGTTAAAAAGAAGTATTCCAACAGGTGTGGGAATGGACGTAGGTTGCAGCGCTCTGGTCTTCTGCAGGGATACAGCCCTCCGCACGACAAGGGGGCAGGGGACTCCCGATGCTATGCACAGGCTGAGCTATAAATGTCTTGGCTTCTGTTATGATTTAAGGGACACTGTCAGGGTAAAGCCATCTTTTCCACATGACGTTGCCTAGCACGTAAGCTGAAGGCCACCGCAGGATTTCTGCAGGAAACTCTGCTCTAGAAAACTGCTTTCAACTGTCATGTGCGGAGTTCTTTGGGGCGGGTTTTTTTCCAAGCTTTGCAGAATTCGCTTTGAGAAAGAAAATGAGCCCAGTGAGAGGGAGTTGGGATCATAAATCAAGAGCGTAAGAACGTACCATTCCCTCTCCTCACAGGGGCCAGGACAGCCCTGAGGAGGAGCCCCTGCTGGAAACAAACACAGCAGATGCCTCCGGGGCTGCGCCGATACAGTGGCGACACTGGGGAAAATGCTGCTTGTCCTGCTTTCCTTTGGGCAGCTGCCCGCTGGGAGGGAGCCCGGGGGTGACGCTGCTGCATCCCGGCAGGTGCCGGAGACCGGCTGAACCGAACGAGCCTCCGGGGTCACTGTGCTGCGAGAACGGTGAAAAACCCGGCTCTTTGCAGTCAATGAATGAAGGCAAATTGTCTCAGGTCTTCCCTGCCCAACGCGGCCCTTTCGGTGTGGAGGAATTATCCTGTGGTGATAATTACGGTTCAGACCAGCCAAAAAGGGCAAATGGAAGCCAGCACACCTTTTTCAGTGGACACTTACTTTATCTGCATTTTTGTCAACATAAAATCACAACAAACCCGTGCTCCCCCATCTCTCCTGCCTCCCTTAAAAGCAACGTGACCGCCGCAGAAGTTGCTGCTCTAGACCTGGCTGTGGTGCTGTTAAAAGAGTTCCTGCCGCTTTCCGAGCTCTGCTGTTTCCTCTGTTCCTTCAGGATCTGCCTTCTATTTTGTTGGGGCTCCATTCAGCCCTCACACAGCTTTGTTGGGGAAGAAAAGCCCTACAAGTGTGGTCCTCACATGCCAAAGGCTTTTAGCAAGGTCCAACTGCACTGATTCTAACTTCACCTCCTCCCCTTCCAAAATCCTGTCCGTGCAGCTCGTCCTGCTTTTTTCTGACTGGTGAGCCGGTGTCTTCTTGACATCCACCAACCACCCTCTTCACCTCAGTGCTTGCCAGCGTCCGGCCTGGACCTGGAGTAGTAACTTCACAGAATCACATGGGGTTGGAAAGGACCTCTGGAGATCATCTAGTCCAACCCCCCTGCCAGAGCAGGTCCACCTAGAACAGGTTGCACAGGAATGTGTGCAGGAGGGTTTGGAATGTCTCCAGAGAAGGAGACCCCATCACCTCTCTGGGCAGCCTGTTCCAGTGCTCTGCCACCCTCAAAGTGAAGAAGTTCCTCCTCATGTTTAGGTGGAACTTCTTATATTCAAGTTTTGCCTGGGACCCCCCTGGACCGAGGCCCCCACCTCTCCCCACAGCCACTGCCGGGAGTGGGGCTGGCAGAGAAGGCATCTCAACAGACAGTGTTTGCATGAGAGAGAAGGTCCCAGCAGGTGGATGGGAAGGGCGTAGGCTGAAACCTGGAGAGGAGAGGCAGCTCTGGCACTCTGCTCCCATCCTATCACGTGTTCCATCTCGTTCTTCCTTTTCTCCCACGTTCTGCGTCAACCCCACGCACCTCTCCCTCCACCTCCCATGGCTGGTGTCCAGGCTGCTTCTCCTGGTCTGTTCCCACCTGCCAAAGCCCAGTCCTTCACGTAGCGCTTGGAAGGGATGCTCAAAAGGGTCCCATTTCCTTCCTGGGCTGTTCAACTCTATCCACTTGTTACTCGGGGCCAGAGGGGTAACCCTCCCTCCCTCCACCATCCCCAGCAGGCCTGAGAGCTGCGACTGCCCCTGCAAACACTCACCATCACGGCTGGCCACTAGTCCACGGCTGGTTGGACCTGTTGCCCAGCCCAGCCCGTGCCCAGCCATCTGAGATTTATCACATCTAGTTCCCCCAACGGGGAGCTTTCATAGTAACCTGCACTCCTTGCCTGTCCCGGAGCTTCTCGGTCGGTGCTGGGCGCGGGGATGTTCATCCTCTTCCTCGGGGTAGCTCCTCGGGGAGCCTGCGGCGCTACCTGCAATGCAAATTGGGGTGAGCTAATTGCAGCTGCGCAGCGAGGACCTGATGCCGTTGCTCCTGGTGACAACGTCAGCACCGAGCGAGAGCCGCGCCGGTGCTCTGAATGCAGATGCAGAAAAGAAGCCTGGAACATTTAACCAGCGCTTTTACGTAGCCCCCCACGCTGAGAGTGCACTAAACCACCTCCTAAATACCCTCCTCGGCCGGGTTCTTCTCACTCACCCTTTCTCATCGCTGGCATCTGGAAAGCAGCCGCTCCCACCAGTGTTATGGAGACCGAAAAGCTGCATCGGCTCCTCTCTGCTTGGAGTTGCTGCAGGTTTGATCCTCAGAACAAATCTCCCCTTTTGTTTCCTGCTGCGCCAGTGAACCCAGCCCTTCCCTTTAAAGCCTCTTGCAAACACCACGTTGGTTCCTTACCTACGGAAGCCTTTGTCCACCTGCCCACGTAATTTCTCCAACTCCAGCCTAATGCAAACCATTTTTCAATGCTGTGCAGGCCCCAGATTTGTTGTCTCCAGCAGAACCAGCTGCCATTGACCAACCTGTTCCCAGGCCTGCTGCCACGAAACAGAAGTCTTGAAAGAGGAATAAGGTGTAACCGAGATGGTCCAAAGGCTCCCCAGCTGGGCAGTCCCCTTCATTTCCTGAGACTGCTAACAGGTGACCAGCATCCCAAATAACATCAGTGATCTCCTTGAGCTAAAATGTCTTCAAATAAGCTGGGTTTTCCCAGCAATCACCATCCACCTCCCGAGCACTCTTGCCTGGCAGAGGATTTGGTTACAGGAATGAGCTGCAGAAGGGAGAAGGAGGACATGCCTGCTCTTATGCCATAGGAAACATAGAATCATAGAATCGTTTAGGTTGGAAAGGAGCTTTAAGATCATTGAGTCCAATGGTTAACCTATCACTGCCAAGTCCACCACTAGCCCATGTCCCTGAGCGCCACATCTGCGCATCCTTTAAATACCTCCAGGGATAGTGACTTCATCACTTCCCTGGGCAGCCTCTTCCAGTGCTTGACAACCCTTTTGGTGAAGACATTTTTCCAAATATCTTCCCTAAACGTCTCCTGGCGCCTGTTACTTGGGAGACGGGACCGGCCCCACCTCACTACAACCTCCTTTCAGGTAGCTGTAGAAGCCATAGTGGAGTAGCTGACAGGCTGGTGAGAGGAGGATGACTACCTCTTGCCTCCTCTCAAGCTCACCTTCCCTTCCCACCGCACCCTCCCTCCCCACCTCAGCCCCGGCCTCCCTCCAACAAGACCTGCCACGTGTCCCTGTGTCAGTGGCAGACGGCTGGACCCCCAGGGACCCACCATCTGGAGGTGGAGTAAAGCACAGGGCATTCCAGCAGCAAACTAAGATGAACTGTCCTGTTCTAACTCCTAGATGCCACCAATTTTTTTAAAAAACCTTTTCTTAGGGGAAAAAAAGCCCCCACCAAACCAACCAAATAAACCCAACACAAACCGCTCCATCTCTCTGCTTTGCAATCTGTTACAGACCCGGGCCCGTGGCTCCTCTGCTGGGAAGGGGCAGCTCTGCCCGGGGATGAGGGCTTGTTTGCCCACAGCCACATCTTCTCACCCTGCGGCCAGCCAGGGGGCTCTGCAGCCTGCCCTGGGCTTGGGCAAGCTGCCCTGCGGCGGCTCTCCTAACGGAGCACCTCGGTCACAAACGCTTCGCTGCAGCCACTCGCAAGCTTCCACAAAGGAAAAGGGTTCCTCATTCCCCACTTACCTTGTCCTGGAGGACCCAGCCTTGTCCCCGCAGAGCGCGAGCAGAGACAGGTGATGCAGAGAGCGGGGAACCCCTGAAAGAGAAGGCCTTAACTCCACTGACGGCACGGGAGACCTACCTGGCTGCATGCAGGCTCTCAGGGGGCAGTGGGATATACCGAGGAGAAAACATCTCTGCCAGGACATCAGGAGTCAGCTGGGCCCGCAACAAGACCCAGGACTGCATTCCTGCATCAACCGAAGGCAGGTGTTTGCTGTGAAAGTCCAGGTGTCCCTTACAGCCCTGACCACTGTCACCTGCACCATCTCCTGCCGTGAGCACCAGCAGGAGTTTGTCTGGGGGACCGGTCTCTGCTCTAAAGCCTCAGCAGCTGCACGACATTCACACCGAGACGTAAGCCTTGGCTTTCCTGCCGTGTCACATCTGCTGCTGCTTCCCACACACCTTCCTTTCACTAGAGCTCAGCTTTGGCAGCAGGTCGGGTCTCACCCCGCAGCCTTTGGGCAGGAGCGGTTTAGCAAAGCCAACAAAGATGGAGCAGCCCTGCCCTCGCCGGGAACACCACCCCAAAGGGCAGGGAGGGAAAGACAGGACGAAGACCCAGCCAAGCCCTTCCCAGAGCCCAGGGAGGGAAGGGGGGTTCAGGACTGGCTAATGAGGTTGTGTACCATCTGCTGGGCTCGCCGTCTCCAAGCAACTGGACTCGGTGCTTCAGACACAAACCTCGTCTCTCCCGCTCTCCCCTCGGCGTTTTGCAGCCTGCTTCCCCCTCCCCCTTTGTGCCTCTTGTTCTTCTCCCACAGAAAAGCGACTTGGACCTTACCACCAGCCGCCCTAAAGCCCTTCCAGATAACAAACGGCGCCAATAGCCTTGACACCGACTTTTAATTCCGACCCAGATGGCTGGAAGTTTGGTCGATAAAGGCAGAGCACATCAGCGGAGCAGACTTTTGTACCCCACTCAGCTCGGTACCGCTTTACGCTTAGATTAGCATTTTAAATCATTCAAATGCACCAGTGACCGACAACGAAGTGGATTTGAACCTGGTTCACAGACAGGTCTCGAAGGGTATTTTCACGTGGGGAACGGTGACAGAAAGGTCGTTCCCTGGAAGGTTGCGCGGGGACTGGCTCTCGATGCGAAGGTGTTTCGTTATTTCTTTTGAAATGGTGGTTGGGGTGAAACTATAAAAGTCTCACTGAGAACGTTTGCAGGGGTTACAACGGGAGGAAGCGATGGATAAAACTGCACAAGGGCAGCCTCTGCGCAGAAGGGTGAATGCAATCCTCAGGTAAGGACACTGAGAGGCACCAGCTGCGAGACCCTCTCTAGTGCCTGTATTTGATGCTGGGGAGGCTGCTGGAGGAAATCTCTGGCTGGTTTTGGTACCGCCTGCTTAAGGAGAGCGTTAAAAACCCTTGTAAAGGAGATACAATTGGAAAGATTAGAAAGACGTAAAGGAGCTGAAGATCCCCTTCCAGTCAGCTTAGCAAGAAGTTACGAGGTGACTGGGTCCCGGTGAAGGGGCTCTGACGTTCAGGAGAGACCTGAGGCTGGAGCAGAGGGTTCCTGAGCAAAGACAGTGCAGAAACAGAGCCCGCAGCTGGCATTCGCAGTGAGAGAAGCTGAGAAGAAACAGAAGGCCTCAGTGCACGTGCATCTAGAAAGGAGAAGTGCTCAAGGATAATTAACCACCACCCCAAATTACCGAGGATTGTGATGAACTCCCCATCGGTGGCAACCTTTAAATGGATAAACTCACCTCACGAGGGGCCGTGCCTCAGGCAGCGATGCCTTTGCAGATATGACTGGCACCACCCTTAACGCCAGGGCTGAACTGGTTGATGGGAGCAGCCCCGGTCTGGGCACAGGAGTTCCCCCGGGGACGCCGTGGGACTGATGTTAATTGAAGAGACAGCAGCCCGTCACCCGTGTCGCTTCTGGGGGGGCCAGGCTGTAGCCTCTGCCTGGCCCCAGAGGCTGAACAAAACAAGACCCGTTCCCCTGGCCATGAGCAGGCTGACACCTGCTTTTGGGGGGCTTCAGCATGCAGAGAGGGTGAGAACGGCCCCCAAAGGGCTCAATTTGGGGGAGCAGCCAGTAGAGGGGGGAGGGGGCTGGAGGGAGCCTCATGCATCACTGACGGTGTGGACCCACCAAGGGCATCAACGCTCCTGCGACCGCTGGCCGCCCAGTCCGGGGAGCAGGGGACAACTCGCTCCACGGGGAGCACCAGGCTCTACCCACCCCGTCCTTTAACACACTGACCAGGCTGGTACCAGCAGCCTCTTCTCCAGTCCCGGCCTTTCCACTAAACCAAGGTCTCTCCCCAGCAGCTGCCCCCGCGGCCCCGTCCTGGGATGCCCCTTCCCGCCCCTTCCCACCTCCGGACCAGGGGCTCCAGCCCAGCAGAGGAGGTTTCAGGGGGATGAACAAAGCAAGAGGAGCCTCTTTGCAATATAAATTTGTTTTTATTGAAGCAGCAGTCACATGACCTCGCATCTAGCCTTTAGGATAGCGACAGAATGGATTCGGCCAGGTCAGCCAGCCCAAAAAAGGATTTTATTACTTTTTTTTTTTTTCTTTTTTTTTTTTTCTTTTGCGCTAATAGACATGTCATGTTTAATACATACATTATCCAGTACCGGAAACCCAACTCAGAGATAGCTACGTGCTGATTTGCTGGAGGAACGGTCCACTGGACGTGGTCTCGACAAACTTTACAGATCACCACCAAATAACATTACTAATGGGATCAAATGATTGAAAAAAAAAACAAAACAAAACAAAAACAACCCAAAAAACCCAAACAACCATGAGTGCAGGATTCAAAGCCAGCAGTTTACACAGGTTCTTAAGTTCGTATCTATAGGTGGACGGTAAAGGAAGATCAGTTGGTTTTAATTTGAAGTATTTATGTCCCAGAGTTCCTCTCTCCATCAAATCAAACGGTATCATAGACAAGCTGGCATCTCTCGAAAAATAGCATGGAATAACACAGCTCATTTAAGAAAACATGCTTATTTCTTGTGGTTTGTTTTTTTTTTTGTTTTTTTTTGTTTTTTTTTTCTTTTCATTATTATTACAAAGATTCACGTCCACCTATTCTTGCGGAGTGGAAAGAGGTGCGAGGGCGAGGGACAAGGGGTGGAGAAGGGAGAGAGGAGGAGGGAAGGAAAGGGGCAAGTTTTTGAAATAAAGACCACACACTTGGTATTTTTTAAATTTCATTTCCAGGCTAACCTACTTTTTATTTAATGCAAATTACAGTACCAGTTAACTATTTCCGAACCGAGTCACACAGAACAAAACGTATTTACAAGGGGAATGGGGCGGGGGAAATAATAAAACATTAAGCATACTTTCCACAAAAAAAGTTTATATTTAAAATGAAAAAAAAAAAAAAAAANAATAAATTGAGAAAGACCAACACAAGGAAGCTACTTTTCTCGAGCTAACCCCTTAGGTACTGTTTTCCTTTCCTGTCGTTTTGCCGTTATTGCGGTGTTGCAAAACGAAGCCAACTACGACCAGAACCGGCTGAGAGCCCCGTGGAAATCAGCTGCCACCCCCGGGGTACCCGCTGGCAGTCGCCCAGCGGCAGAGCCCGGACCGAATACCCTAAACTGTGCTTTTTTTTTTTTTTTTTTTCTTTTTTCCTCATCG
>VXAK01025086.1:96678-114740 GCA_013399435.1 Arenaria interpres
TACCTACTGTACAGAGTTAAAACTATATGGCTTTAAAAAGCTCGTCTACATTTTGTCTGATTATTAAACAGAATCACTGCCCTGAACGGTAACTTTTTGCTCATTAATAACAGTTCCTGGGTCCACATATTTACATACAAAACAATAGAACTCAAAATTCAAAAACAACCAAAAATAATAATGTACAAGCTTGAATTTGGTGAGGAGCTTTTTTGTTGTTGTTGTTGGTTTTTTTTGTGGTTTTTTTTTTTGTTTTGTTTTTCTTTCTGAACAACGACTAGACACTGTCACAGGCTGCCTGGAAAGGCTGTGAAATCTCCATCCTTGGAAATACTTAAAAACTGACTGAGCATAGCNAAGAAAAAGAAATAAAACCAGAGGGGCGCCCCCGCCCCTCCCCCCAGCCTAACACACACACACACACACACACACACACGACACACACAGACGCCGGCACAGTCACAAAACCAGAGAGAAAAGCTCTTAACTCCCCTCTGCCAGTCCTAAACGAAAAGATAAAATAAGAAAAGAAAAAAAGGAAAGCCACATTTCTGGCACAAGCAGCAATTTCTCTTCATTATTTTTTATTACTTTTTTTTTTTTTTTAAAGACTCAATAATTTACTGCCTCCAAATAACAGCGTCTGTGGCCAATGCTTCAGCAGTCTCGCCTCTACAGCAGATCCATACCCTGCCACTGTCCTACTTCTTTTTGAGTTTCCTGCATCTATTTGGATCACTGGGTCAACCGAGCCCCTTCACTTACCTTCCGGGACACCCGCTAGCCGAGCTCTCGCTTTAAGATGCTCTTCAGCCCTTTCTATTAAAGTTGCATGTAAAGATTTGGAAAGCCTTCCGTTTCTAAACGTGGGCGTGCTTTCCTTTGCAGCCAGCCAGAATTTAATGACAGCTAAAAGCTTTAAAGCCTTTTTTCTTTTTTTTAGTGTGTGCCCGACAGCAAATCGCCGAGGGGTGTAGCATGAGGGTTATGGGTTTCACGGTAGGTGGTCACTCACCTCTTCAAACAGCTCCTGCCTCCCCGAAACCCCCCTTTGCCTCAGGCAGGAGGGAGAGGGCAGGGCTTTTATCACCTCTGGGGCTGCTGAGAGACAGTTTCCAAAAATAAAATAAAATAAAATCCCACGTCAACAGCATAAAAGGTACAAGAGGAAACGCGCCGAGCTCGTGAGCAAAACCCCTGCCGCCCCTGCAGCGGCCGAGCTTGCCCACGCCGCTACCGCCGGCCACCCCGGGCCACGCGAAGGACCCCGCGTTCCCGAAAAGCAACCGCTTGCCTTAAGAGACCCACAGGTCAAACAACAGCTCGATAAGCACCAAAGGCGACTACAGTTTCTCCGAAGGAGGATAAGGCCCGAGCGGACACCAACCGCAAGCCTGCGACAAGGTCAGGTCTCCGAAAGTCTCGTTTCTACGCCGCGGCCGCGGCCGGCCGCTCACCTGACCCTTTCCTGAGGAATATTGCTTTGACTTCAGGAAGAGAGACGTGGATGCTCACACCACGCGCCGTCGCAGGGAGGAAACCCGGACCCTGAACAGATGGACTTGAACAAGCATTCACCTCACGCTTCAGTCAGACTGTTTCGAGATCATAGACAAAATAAAAAAAAAAAAGCAGTATTGTATCTATGTATACATGTATATATTTATATAATATATATACACACACACTCATATAAAGCCAGCTTTCCTACAAGTCAGCAGGTACAAATTACTGTCGAGAGCACTCGGATGTGTATTTTATTAATATTCTACCAATGTAAAAACATAATGGCGACGTGGCAACACGCATCAATAAATAGAGATCAAAAAAAGCAAGAGGTTAAAAAAAGATGAACTTAAATACAGATTCTAGCTGTGGATTTAAAATCAGAACTATCGGAGAATGTGGCATCCTGCAAGTTAAAACTGCAGTTAAAAAAAAAAAAAAAATTACAAAATAAACCAGTAGACTGTTACAGTTCACATTATAAACCCTGGTGTCCTTTTTCCTGTACGCACCTTGGGAAAGGGAAGCCTGTTCAAATCGAGAGCTTGGGGGCAGGGGCAAAAAAAAAAAAAAAAAAAAAAAGCAAAAAAACCCCAAAACAATAAAAAGCTTTCACAGTGGCCACTTTCCAAAAAAAAGTCCCTTAACATCCCCGGCTGGGCCCCTGCCTCCTCCGAGGATTTTGTTCGTCCGCTCTTCTCTGCTGAAGACGGGAGCTGAGGGCTCCCCTCCGCCGGCCGTTCTGCCCTGCTCCGGCCGCGGGGCAGGGGCTCCGGCCGGGCGAAGGAGCTGCCTGGGTAAAAGCTAACCGCTTTGCGCTCGTGCATGTGTGTGTATTATATTATATAGACCCCACTCGGGTAAGACTTTTCCTATAACGAAGCTGCAGGCTTCTCCATCGCTAGTACTGACTTTTAAAACGAAAGGCTTCCTTCCCACTAGCGGTTCAAGCCTTAGACACACGGCAAANCCTACCACGTCGCCCGCTCCCCACACCGCGCCGGGGCAGTTCTTCAGACAACCTGGGATATGGATTCGCTGACAAGAAACGCTGAGCTCTGTTGAATGACCCCTGCTAAGCTCCCGACCAAATTCAAGCTATGCACTACATCAAAGTCCGAAACTTCACTTAAAAAGAAAATAAAAAAAGAGGTTAAAAAAAGAGCTTCAGCAGAGAATGAGGTTTGGGGGTTATTTTGTTTTGTTTCTGTTTTTTTTGTTTTTTTTTTTTCCTTCTTTTCTGTTGTGGGAGAGGGCATGAGGCAAGAGTCCTGGTTCTGAAGTACACAACAGCAAACTTCCAACATGAAGAGATTGTCGAGGGGAGAGACATTGGTGTGTTGTATTGCTCCGCTTTCCCTCCTCCCCCCACCTAGTCCCCTGCCCCGGACACCCTGCAGAGTGAGAATACAATGAAACTGGTTTGTATTTATAGATATTTTACAAGGTTAAATAAGAACAACAATAATAATAAAAAATTGAACACTAAAATGAACAGGTTGGTTGGTTTGTTGGTTGGTTTTTTTTTTTTTTCCTCTTTTTAATTTTCTTTCCAAATGTGACCAGGGTTGCTGAGCAAGACTCAAATTACTGGTGATTTTTCCTGTGCAGCTGGCTGCTTGGTACCGGTTCAGGTGGAGTTGGAGGCTGATGCTGTAGCTACACTATTGGTCTGAACTCGTTCTCCTGCGTTAACATCTGCAAATGACAGGCGAGAGGAAGGGAAGAGAGAAAAACAACCAGTATTACCTCCAAAATACAGACACGTTTGGAACAATAGCTATGACATTCTCCACACGGGGAAACCCGCAACTCCCACCGAGGTGCCGTTTGGTCAGGATGCTCTCCTGACTTCAGGGGGTGCAGATGGAACAGTTTGGCCCGGGGAGAGGGTGGGAAGATGGTCTTTAAGCAGGACAAAGGCAGGCTCAAGGGCTGAGGGTTGCAGGCTGGCACGCCAACACCCCGCTGGGCTCTAGCAGATTTTGCATTGCTGGTGCAGCGTTAAGTCGCCCACGTTACATTCCAGTAGCTCTAACTGCAAGACAAGGCACACTAGAATCACCAAGGTTAACACATCAAGTATCCGTGGCCACTACAAGGTTCCACATCGGTGTTGAAGTTTCATATTGTTTGGCCTGCTTGTAGCAAAGGCAACTGTTAATTGTGTGAATGAGCGCAGACAATGAGTGCGAGGAGCCTGCTGTCCCAGCAGAAACAGCTTGTGTGTTCCTGGGTAATTCATGCACTTGTTGCCCCAGAAAACGTCTTTCAAGTCTGCTGCTTTATTCTGGGTTGCTCAACCAAAGTTGGATCTGCCACCCTCCGAACTGCTGAAGCAGATTAACATCAAGGCCTGAAGCCAGTAACGAGGTTTACACAAGCACACGACGTTGTGAGGGGATCCACATTGTTAGGGGATCAAGTCTCTGCAGGAAACGGTCTCCAACACCTTCTCTTCCCTGGGAGGGACACTGCTCTGCAGAGAGACAAGTCCCAGGATCATGGGCACACGTCAAAGCGTGTTCCAAGAAAACACAGGGTTCGCAAAGAAATACCGAAAGGAAATTCACTGCCACTGTGTTTTCACAGGCCACATGCATGAGGTGTTTTCTCTAAAAAAATTGTTCTTAGTATTAGAAGAGTTGGTAGGGAAAATAAAAAAAAAATAAATGCATTGACTTCATCTTGCACCATCCTATGAAGTATCTAATTAATTTGCACAGTCACAAAAAGGAAAGAGGATGAATGGTTAAATACATAAAATACTCAACACGATAAATATAGGATGGGAAAAAGATATTAAGTGAGGTTTTCTACAAGAGACCGTTGTGCATTTCTCCCACCCAATGTAAGTAAGGTTAACTGCAAAGCTATCAATACTGCAACAGGAAAAAAATAATACTTATTATCTCAGTACAGAAGAGGGCAGACCGGGCAAGCAGTGCATTCAAAAGACATGGGGGGGAAAGGGCTTATAAAAAGAAAGAAGAGATTTACTGACCTCAAACTGAAGGACAGCATGACTAGCATAAATAACAGACACAATAAAATACAACTGGTGGGCAGTGGGGGTGCAGGAATACTCCTCCAGCACAGGAGAGCTGATGAGGGAACGCAGCCGGGCAATGCTCTACAGTCACCTGTCAATGAAACCCTTCTCCTCTCCTGTCACACAGACCTGACCCTAGTTGGAAGCGCAGCCACGAGCAAAGGCAATGAAATGAATGAGAGCCTAGAGATGGGCAGCACTTGCTGAGCAACAAATTAAGTAACGTACACAAGCAGTGGCAACAAAACCAGGAAATCAAATAAACAGCAGCATCCAGGAATACAAGGGACAAGTGGGAAGAGAGGATGATGCCTATTTGAAAAGGAAATGCTGCAAGGAGTGTGTGGGAAGGAAGGAGAATCCTCCTGTGGGCAGAGGATGCCAGACTACTGCTCTGGGAATCTCCTGTTCCCTTTCCTCTCATACCAAATTAATGGCAGCCCCTTCCTCACGAAGGAACGACCACCATGATAATAAAAAGCACCTCATGCAGGTAAAGCACCAAAGCAGCATGACGGCAGTACCAACGTTATTTGGAAAGCTGCCCTTGCATGTGGGAGACACCCTCCTACGTGGAGAACTCCCCAAATCCCACATGCATGCAGACCAAGGATGGTCTCAGAAATCAAAAGTGACCCAGTCAGACAGGTTAATAGTTTCCACACCTTAAACTCTCACTGTGCCTGCTCTAGATTAATTTTCAGGTATGGATGAACTCCAGCTAATGCAACATCTGCCGTGCCCGATGCAAGCAGTCCAGCTGGAGTCTGTACTGTTGGCAGAGGATTTCTCTGTATGTGTAAAAAATGTCCTTGTATTTCATTTGCTGAAATGAAGTGTGCCTTTTGATCTCCTATTCCTGAAGACAGCAGAGGCTGAAATCATTATCATTACTTTGCTACTGAGCACAGATAAAGAAAAAAAGAGGAGGGGATGGAGCTACTTCATGTAACATATGTAACATATGCTCCTTCTCTATCATCACTCTAATGGGGGAGTTCCTGAGAAATATATATGCCACATGTTAAAAAGAAAATAAACCAGGTGATGCAGCCCAAGACCTTTTACATCGGGCTTTTCACAATATATGGAAGTCTACCCAGGCTGGGACAGAGTGCAGAGCCTGCTTAAGGCTGTACTGGCTCCAAAATTGCAAGAAAATGCAGTATTTTGACATTCCAATTTGTTCTTTGATTCCGCATTGGCAGGACATTTGGGGAACCAAGAGGGGCTTGTTCCAGCATCTCTTTGCTGAAGCCCCAGTAAAAGAGCACAACTGGAGTATGAGGGTCTCCAGACATTCACTTACTCTTCCTCACCATGAGAAATCAGTATTTGGGCATAAGAGAAGAAAATCTAGTCTTCAGCAATGCTGTCAAAACATCTGCTTTGTGAAGCAGTGGCCTGTGCCACTGTGGAAGCCCTGCTGGAAAGCAAAGCTAGGAACTGGATGTGCAGCTTTCTGGTACGGGACAGACGACCACACCGCAGGCTACGGCTTGTGGTCAGGGGAGCCTCTTTGCCCTAAACTACCCACCTGACACCTCTGCCTGTGTGGGAAAGAAACCACGTAAGGGCTTAAGTGTCAACCGCTTTCGAAACTTCTTCCAAACAGAGGGCAAAAGTACTTCTCATCAACGTAGAGCACCTCCTCCAATTCAGCTTTTTCCTCTGAGGGATGCCTCAGCTTTCTTGGAGGGTATGTGACACTCCTTAGAAACCTCCCGGAAAGGAAAGACGGGGCTACAGTTCAGAGAAAGACAGAGACGCCAACTCAGTCTGAGAAAGCCCATTAACACTAATGACAGCATTAGCTGGTTGGATTTGTAATGCTGACAGACTGTGCTGCTCATCTGCAAAGATACAGAAACAATCCCACCACCAGCCTGGAAGTCCTCACAGGACAGCTGAGGAGACAAGCCCGGTTTTCTTACCGTGCCTGCCTCTGGATGTAGAAATCCTGGGCTCAGAGCAAAACTGGTGAGCCTGAAACACGCAAGTTTTACTCTTCTGTCATGGTCTCATCCCTGTGCTGAGTTTGCAGAAGCCTGATCAAGTTGCTCACCCCTCTTCTCCTGTTTAAGGAATTAAAGTTTTCCAGAATTCCTTCAATGGGAATACTGTACATGCAATAAATCTTATTTTATGGAGCACCGTGGTTTTTTTCTACTGGCACACATCGGCAGGTAACTCCAGCTGTAATCTGTTTTGCTGCTGAAAGTTCAGGCACACCATCGCATTTGGGATTACACGGGATCAGCACAGCAGGATGCCGAAGACGATGACCCCAGCATCCCTGCTGGCACAACTCCCCTGCAGATGGTAATTATGCTCTTCTCATCTTAATGCTGACTAACAGAGAGGTAACTACTGTTGCTGGCTGATCCAGGAAGGAAAACACGTACTCACACAAGCAGATATGCTTTCTGCTTGGTGTGATTGCTCCTCCTCCTCCAGCTAGATCCACATGAATAAAGCTACACTGGCATTTTTAATCAACGGCCAGCGTAATTCTGGCCGGCACCAGAAAGTCCGTACACCATTTTAAGCAGGGGCAAATAATTCCAATCTTCCTCTTCCTCCATTTTGCTTTAGTTTGCCAATAATATCACAGACAATTCACAGGCAAATTTACTAATGCTGGTGCAGCAAGGCTTCCCACTGCCACTGGAAAGCCAAGTTCCATTAGTACAGTGAGTGTAGCTTTACGTCTCAAGAGAAGAGGAAACTTACAAATACAATCTTTTAACACTGCTGGCTTGATGAAACCTGCACTGTTAATGTGGTACGTTGAAAAGCCAATCTTTCCATCTCTCACCACCACACCACTGCTAAGCCTCCTGACCAACACTGCTTTGCTAGACTTTGGGAGAAATAGATCTCAATTTTCTCGTTATTCTCTAACTATGACGCTGCCTTGGTGCATGATAGAAAGCAGAAACCTGATCAAAAAGCTGACATTCTGACATGGCTGCATACCAAGGTCACAGCTATGAAAATGGAGTAACTTTCTGCAAGCAGGTAAGAGCAGCCCAGCTGGATTAATTACAGTGCTGAGTTAGTACACTGCATTTCCATGTATGTGCACCTGTGCCTCAAGCTTACAGAGAAGGCAAATACACTGGACGTAACAGCAGACACCCGAACCTCAGTATTGGTTCTGCTTGCTAGATGGAGACAAGAGTTACACACTAATCATATGGATTACAGTCACATATAGCTTGCTTTGCCCTATGAACTGCCTTGAGAGCCACATTCTGTAGCCTCATCACCACTCCTCGTTCCTGGAATTGCACTGCTTATCACATGAGCAAACATTTAGCCGAAAAGCCTCCAGCCTATTGGGATGCCCTGGGTTAGGTGGGGGAGTAGCTCCCACACCACTTTAGCAGTTACTGAAGAACTAGAAATTTACTGATCTGAGACGTGCAGGGGGCACAGGGAAAGAAGGGTCCTCTTCTATGAGCATCTCTTGCTAAGCGTAGCATCAGCATGCAAAGCACAACAGATTAATATAATGCCATGCAGGACCTAATCCTAAAAATCACAACTCTGATGACATTCCCACTGCCTGGTGTGAGAACCCCACATGAATAAGAAACGACAAGCCAGCTGTGCTGCAGAAACCCAAAGCTGCGTGTTGTCCAATACTGAACTTAATTTCACAATTTCTTTCCAAGCTGCAAGGATAATTTTTTTGTTTTTTGAATTATGAATAAGAGGTCCTATCCCAACTCAGTGTAGTGCTTGCAAACAGGAGGTTTAAAAATACTGACATCGCTAAGGTGGGGTTGATTTTGGTTTTTCTTATAGTATACCTCACATATAGGACTCAGTCTAATGCATTCCCCCCACCCCCCCATGAACTCTTGGAAAGTGCTGGATGAAAAGACTTCTTAACCCCATTAATTCTCTAAGACTTGTATCGTGGCAAAGAGAACTCCTTAAAAGGCATGAAAGGGATATCAAGTGAAACAGTATTTTTCAGAAGGGCTTAAAATAATTTTCCATGTTTGTATTTTGTAGTTTTTCAATCACTTTTACTACTTTATCAGCTTTTTTTTTTTCCCTCACTCGTTGTTGAGCAACAGATGCACATAAGAGGGAAACAGAGAACATGACTATTTGCAAAATACTGCCAAGTGTATGAAACAAACACACGAAATTTGAAATTAGCAATTTTGCTTTCTCCTAAATTCAGAGCACATAAATTGTATAGGCTGTATCTTTTATCTACTGCTACTACGTTTTCAGAGAGAAGCCTCATCTTTCAAACCTGAGTACCTCTGTCTGTCCTGGAGTATGAAAATGCTTTTTATACAGCACTGGCTGGACCAAGTGCATCTGATATGAGGTAACCGTCCAGCACATCAACCTGTGAACGCTTTCCTGCATGTTTCAAGAATACCTTTGTAATTACGGCTTCTCCTTATCAGCTATCTATCTTACATCGAGTAAGCGCCCTGCACCTCAAAAGGGGGTTCACGGTCCTTGTCAAATGGGACTGACGTTCATGCGGGACACGTATGGAAGCACACCCATTTTGCAGCCTGCCTTTGGCTGCCCAAGCCCAGAGACAGCTGGCTGCTGCGCTGACTCAGGGCTGACTCAGAGGAAGAGTGCCATGTACTGAATCACCTCTGCCACACCTAGGATTTTCTCTGGGAGTCGCCCAACTGATATTACCCAGCTTTTAAGCTTTCACTGGAAACAGAATACATATGGAGTGGCTACTGGCCAACAGCGAGCTTTTAAAAGGTATCTGACAGAAACTTGAGAGAGCGCGAGAGAGGCAAGAAAGAAATTCACTGAGTGCTGGCCAAAACCCAAAAGCATCTGCCTCGTACCCGACGATGACACAAGCAAACTCGGTAAGAAGGAACTGCAACTACTTAGATGAGGCAGTGAGCACACTGATTGAACTCTGTAACCAGGCTTTTAAGTGCTATTTGCCTTTGGGGAAAAATCGTCTCCAACCACGCTCCATGGAGGCCATGTGTACTGCAGCTAGCTGTTTCTTCTCTTCCTAGGCATCACAAACTCATGCTCCAAGCCAGTATTAATTTCAGACTGAGTGAGAGTTCAGAAATTAGAGGCAAAATGCACAAGGACTGCTAAAAAACAGGGGAGGTAATGAGGTTTTGGTGGAAGTCTGAGCAAGAGGGACCAACAAACTAAACATCTGAATGGGGAGTCTAAGTGCCCTGGGTTATGATCTAGGTTGGTTACCACAGCTAGCACCCAAATGACCACCTACCAAGAGCAAGTTTGAGGTGATGCGGGAACAAACCCCTCCTCCCCATTCACCCCGAGGGCCGAGGTGACTCATGGACCACAGGAGAGGGTAGATGCTTGGGTAGGGGGAGCGAGGGTGGGGAGGAAGGCAGGCACACGTTCTCACCTGAGGCCGCTGTAGCGTTTGTAGGGGTTGAAGCAGCTGCTTGGTTCCGGGCATGAGCAGGGATGAGGATCGAAGCCAGAGATGGGTTACTTGACAGTTCTGGAGGGGAGGTGGAACAAACAGTTAGCTCATCGCCCACAAAAAGCCCCACATGCAGGCTCAGCTCCGTGGGTTTACCTCCTGTAACTGTAACCTCGGGTGAAAACATGCCCTTACAGCCAAAGGTCACGTTACATTTTCTTCTTTGCCAACCAGCGAGAGGAAACCACAGCCATATTGGGCTAGGCGGTCTCCAGAGCAAGACTGTCAAAACTACAAGTAGTGGTGCAAAGGAACTACTTCTTAGAGAAAGAGAGCTGCTTGGGAGTTAGCAAAGAACCAGCCAAGCCCGTTCCTTATCAACGGCTTGATAATCAGTATCCTTCTGAGTGCTGGAAGGATTCCCTTCACAAACCCATTTGCAATCAGTCTCAAGGAGAAGGCTGATAACAGTGGTGAGGCTTTGGGCACTGGTTCAGCAAGCAGGCAGCTGCCACAGTTGTTCCAAGAGCTTCAGGGATTCAGTTCTTTGGCTCACTCAAGCATCACTTTCTCAAGGACCCAGGAACCCAAGACCAATCTCTCACAGCAGTCTCCTTGAGCGAGGCCAAGAAGAGGTGACATCTTTAAAAGCACAAGGAAAGGCAAAAGGAATTGGTCTCCTGGGCAATTTAAATGTACAACAAAATGAGGCAACCATTCTTTATGAAGACATTAAGCAAGGAAAAAATAGTCATGTCTTTTAGGCTCCAAATCTAATATAGCTTCAATGTGTATCAGAATGAGGAATAGGCATCTTACAGCCACAACTGTAGGAGGATTAAGGGCAACACACTGCCAACAAATGACAATCTTCTGGCACCCTTTCAAGAGAATCTAGTGCCTCACAGAAGGTGGGACTGAGTTGAGACAAGACAGGTCCTGTTTGTTGCAGAAACAGGAGTTACTGTCTCATGAGAAAGCAACATCCGATTAAAAGGATGTGAACAGTCACCTCACGGAAGGAGACTGATGACTTGGAGCTCCAGGAGGTCATCTGGAGGAGAAATGAGAATAGACAGCTTTTTACATAAGACCTCCTGTACAGAAACCAGTCCAAATCACGCCATGGGTTCAGTACGGTGGTTTTGTATACAGCCTTAAATTATTTGGACTCATTTATAAGACCCTATTGCTTTACTTTAACACAAGTTTTAAACTTCGGGCCTAAATGGATCTGTAATCTACTTGGTGATTTTTTTTTTTTTCTCCATGAAGTTACATTAAGTTTCTTTACTGCTGGGAGGTCAAGATGCAGAAGACTCTCACCTGCTTACAAGCCTCTTATTACTACACATTCTGAGACTGCCTTTCAGCGCTTATGAACACAATCTCCAGTCTAGAACCAAACAGAAGCTGCCACGTTACCTGCAACACGTCCAATTATCCTGTAATGCTCCATTCAGGTCTAAGCAGACCTAGCTAGTCCTTCTAGAAAGCCTCAATACTCACAGCATCTGTGCAAATACTAATCCTCAAATTCACGTGGGAATAATTCAGAATTCATATATTCATAATGTAATTCAGAATTCGTAAGTCTCCATTTTAAATGGAGAAACAAACTGAAGAAACATGAACCCTCAGGTGTCAACGCTGACCACCAGTGATAAACCTATACTTTAATACTACCTTGGCCATTAGCTGTTCCGTGCTAGAAAATGTTGCTCTCTCAGTACTTCTTCCAAAGCTATTTCTCAAATCTGTTTTTACTGGGAACCTGCTGCTTACCTCGCTCTATCATCCCTCCATTATTTTCTGCTCCTCACTGGCAGCAATATGGGGTTATAACCCAAACAAAAGCAGAGCTAAAACCTCAAGGAAACCAAATGACATCTGCCGCCTTCTGGTGCTGAGCGGTGCCTCGAGGATGCAGCTATACGCTGCCTGCATTGCTGTAGCCAACGAACCAGCTGATGTGACAGAACGACACTGTTGCAACAGCACTTCGACCCCATTCTCATTCCTCCTATATTCACCTAATGCCATCAGAACACCTCCCTTCACAACACCAATTATGGCAAGTATACTGTTTTGTTTTCAAGACAAGTGCAACCATTTATCTGAAGCTACCTTGAAGAACTTGCACATAGACTACAAGACCGATCTTGTTCCCTTCTCCTCAAACCCCACGTTATCTTTCCTGGTATGAAGTTTCTTAAATTCAGCATGCTCTGAATGTCTTGGTGCTTCACTTAGAGGAGCAGGTCAATTCAGACAAGAAATAACCAAAGTAAATTGAACTCTTTTGGCTGAAAGTTAACAGAAACTTTGCTTGAGGACTTGTCTGACTTTTTGTTCTACTGTATTTTTGCAGCTATCCTGCCTGTAAGGATGAGGACATGTCAACACTGAGGAAAAAGCTTGACCTGTGGTATCTACAAAGTATTGAGAACCTCTGTTCTCAGTGATTTCCAACACAGTATTTGGACAAGCTGTTGAACTGTAGCCTGCTTATCTAAATTAAATTTGCAATTCAAGGTTGGGTTAATTACAACCAACACAGCTGCAAGAACGTATGGTGATCAAGGCAATCTAGACAAAGTTTTCCATACCATGATGTGAACAGAGCAGCTATCCCAATTTATTTACAAGACACAACTCCCATTCACATCAGCCAGAAGAACACCTTTGGCTTTCTCCTGATCAAATCATGCCATTCGCAGTCAGTTTACATCTCCAATAAGGAGCAGGAATGAAAATGCCCAGTTTTACTAGAACACCAGATCATCTTCATTCCCCAAACACAAGAATATGCTTGGTGTTGCAAAACACTACAGTGCTCTTTTTCTGTATCCTTTGGTTTGATATATCAACACTCACAGAATGCACTGGAAAAATCAGTCCTGTGTCACGTTTTCTTTGTCACAATAACAAACTTTCCATGTAATGAAAGTTATTCCAGCAGTTTCTCCTCAACCTAGAAGAGTGCTGGATACACCACAAGTTTCATTCTTTTCGTTTCTTCCCCTCCTCACATGCCCTGAGCAGAAATACTCTGTCTAAAAAAAACTAGATAGCACCCAAGTGGTCGCACTGAAACAGTCTGGTTAGAAATGAATGGGTTTTACATATATATATAAAAATATAAAATAAAATCTGTTTTTTATATATACATATCTGTATAAAAACCCTATAAAATCTTTGTTAAAGGTCATGAGCCAGGGTCATTTGAAAAACAAAACACAAAACCCCCACACTTCAGCAGAAAACGTAATTTGTCATCGAGAAGCATAATAACCATTCCCAGATGCAGTCACAGAAGAATTTTACAGTCTTTAATGACCAACATGGAGTGACAGTAACATTTGTGACCCAGCACAGCCACTGACATGTTATAAGAAGTTTAAGAAATGGTAGTAATTTCACAGATTGATTGAAAAAATTCAATGTCTAAGAGAAAAACTGCTTTCTGGACCTTCTGTCTTGCAGGTCTAACAACCACTGAACTGCAACTCTGTGGCTAATGAAGATACCTCCTTGGCCAAAATAATTTTTTCAAACCCCAATCAGCATAAAAAAAAAAATCAGTTTAAATACTAAGAGAAACTTACAGGCATTAAGAATGACCAAATAAAGCTCTCTGACAGACTTCATTGCTACCATAAAGTAGCACCTGTATGACCCACAACTACTGCTGGCAGCGAAAGACCATGATCTTTATCTTCCATATACTCTCACTGCTTTTTTTCTAGGCTATCTGAGCAGCATCAGTGCCCAGATCAGCAGATTTGGTATGACGCTTAGGTTCTTTCCCAAAAATCAATCTGATGCATTAACGGTCAGATTTATATTGTTATTTCTAACAGTTTTGCCTTCAAGCCTTCTGAAGCTACCTCCTACTTCATGGGTTTCAGTCAACTGGATATAGCCAAATAAAACACTTCTTCTAAAACTTAATATTGTCTGTTGAAAGAAATGCCATTCAAAAAGGCCGTCTTTCATTACTTTTTAAATTACTACAGAAGACTTAACATGAGTCATCATCTGATTTCCAATGACCTGATCTATTTCCCAGTTGGGATTTCTGCTCTGGACTAGCCAATTTGACAGGACCTTGCCCAATCTGGCTAAAGATTGAGGACTGCACAGTGGTCACAGGAGAAGCAAAAACTTATTGTGTATCTTGAGGTTGTAATCAGGACTGCTGTTACACGAGACTCACTGCTGCACTTTTATTAATTACAAAGGCCTTAAAATCACTGCGCTAAGCAATATATTTACTTATTTTTTAAAACTCTGGTTATTTTTCTGAGTTTGGCTGGTCACTTGCAACAGAGCTTATTTGGAAATGCGTTAATGACCAGCCTCTGTCCTGCCTTCCATTTTTAGATGGTAAAACTGGCACCTGCCGATGAAAGAAACCTGCTTTTTTGCATTTTAAGGAAAACGCTCCGCTGGAACTTATTTCTCTTGCTATTCCCATGAGTCACCGCGCAAGGGGAGAGCATATCAGCTCCATATGATGCCAAAAAAGGAGCTTTAAATTTGCATGAGCGTTAGGGTAGCATACCCAGCAGCTCCCAAATTGCCTAGAGGGAAACCAGGAACACATTCCCTATATATACATTTTGGTTTTTCCCCTAAGAATTTGAAAAAAGACTATAGATCTTTCCACCCCTTTTAAAAATCATTGCTTTCATGTAGTAGATAGGATCAGTCTTAACATAACTAAGAAACAATAAGAAATTCAAAAAGAATAGCAGTGAAGCTGTATTAAGATACTGGGATCACGGAATTGTCAGAGTTGGAAGGGACCTCTAGAGATCATCTAGTCCAACTCCCCTGCTAAAGCAGGATTGCCCAGAGCACATCACTCAGGACTGCATCCAGGCGGGTCTTGAAAATCTCCAGAGAAGGGGACTCCACAACCTCCCTGGGCAGCCTGTTCCAGGGCTCCGTCACCCTCACCGGGAAGAGTTTTTTCTCATATTTGAATGGAACTTCTTGTGTTCCAGCTTGAGCCTGTTGCCCATACGGGCAGATAAAGATCATAACTATCTTTACTGAACATGACCTTAGAATATTAAAAAAGACAATTAATGAATACTGCAACAAGAAAGGACCTGTAACATAACTACTAACTTAGTAACAACAGATACAGGAATCAGCACAGAGGACAGTGACTGGAAGCATAAGCTATTTCCTTAAACTCTTTCAGGTGTTCACGCTTTGGAAATGTTCTAGCATATTCAATATATTTGCCTTCTGCAAGACAGCCACTCAAAACAAGTTAAAAGTTTACTTTCGGCAGTTTAAAATTATTACTTTGAACAGGCACAAAACTTGCCCCCCCCCTCCTTTTTTCTTTTTAAATAGAAGGGCTCCACATGTTCAAGGAGCTCTGTTTCATGTTTTGGCAGATGGGCATTGCATGCACTGAAGAGTTTGAAAAATTACATTGATGCTAACTAAGCCAAAAGGTGTTTTAAACTTTCAACAGAAAATGCACACAGATCTATTCTTGCTCAAAGGGTGAGAATTGGCAGCTAATCACTTTAAAAAAAAAGTGCTGCAAAATTAATTACTAGCATATTTGTATGCCATACTTCTCACATTCTCTGTCTTGGCAGGCAAAACTGTTCTAGGGGGGATATCAGTTTTACATTTCTGATTTCTATGGGGAAAAAAAAAATACATGAATGGTTTTAAAATTTGACACCTGTCTGGCTTCAAATAAAAAAGGTAGTTGTCCATAATTTTTACAGTTTCTAAATGACTGCATCAATGTAACGGCAGATGAACTGTATAGCATATAAAATCTGGACACCAGAGCCTCTGTATTTATCTCACATCCAGAACCAAAATGCGTAGCTACACTACAAACCTCCCTGCCAAACCTAATATGCATTACTCCTTGCTATGGTGTCTCAGGTATGAAGGAGCAGGATCATCTCCAAAATTATAATCTCATCTCTCACAGTCCACTGACTGCGATATTTCACACAAAACCATCAACTAGGTTGCAGACATTGAACTGCAAAGGTAAGCCTTCTTAATGCAATCCAGTAACAACCCTGGGTCCCCTGCACTAAATTTGAATTGAAGGCACCAAACCCCTGAAAGTCCTGTAACCTGTTTCTCCAAGTCCCTTTCCTCTCTTTTTGAAATGGACAGATGGTTACACAATCACATAATAACCTTAGTCCTGGCTCAGAATTTTTTTACTTTTGAGAGAGTGAGATCTGCATTACAGCGAACATTTATCCCAGCTCTTCTTCCCAAAGAAGAGATCCTTCAACCGCTCACAGGCTACCTTGAGTGGTGAAATTGAAGAGTGCAGGTTTCTCTCGCCCATTTGGTAACTTGACATTTGGGTCCCGTAGTTCATCGAAGAAAGAGTGCGCACAGGCCTCCAGGGGAGTCAGGCGGGCAGTGGGGGTGTACTCCAACAGACGGCTACATAGCGCAATTGCTTCTGGTGGAGTGCGGGGCCGGAAGACCTATTAAAAAAAAAAAATCAAACAAAACAAGCAAGGAGAAATGGGTTATCTGGGTACGTTTCTTTTCTTTGCTGACCAGAAGCAAGTCAGAGCAATTAAACCTCTCGTTGCCCAACAAGCTGGAACAAACTTGTGGTTTGCGCTAATCAAAGTCCTCCAGTAAGTATGGGAAAATCCAGTTCCTGGGGTTGAGAAAGGGTTAATTGCAACGCCTTGCACTAGAGTGAGGGTGCAATGCCAGCAAGAGACTTCATGAGAGCGCACTCAGAAAAACAACTTTAAGAATGATGGGGAAACTCATTCAAAAAATCATGACAAACACACACAGGTGCTACCAGCCATGCATATGGGGTGGAGTGAAGGTGGGGAGGAGGGTTCAAATGAGCAGGATTCACTGAATGTAAAAATTGAATAAGGCCCCGCTACGGTTTTGGGTTGGGTTTTTTTCTTTTTTGGCTAGTGAATGAAGCCTTACTAACATGGACTTTTGCAGGCAGGCAGGTCAGATTGTTGCTATGGAGGCTGCTGTTCAACTTTGGAGAACAACAAGGAAAGCACGGGTGGGGTGCAGGAAACGTCTAGCTCTAATTTGCAAGCTACTCCTTCCGTGACCTTATTCTGGCAAGTCATTCCCATAAGTTTACTGGGATAATTCCTGCACATTTGGTATTTATAAGGACAGCTGAAAATTGCATCAAGAAAATCAAATATTTGATTCTAACAGATTTTTACCTTGAGTGATTACAAAAAGGAGTTCTTCACTGCAGCTTTGTTTTAAACCTCTAAGGACGGTTCTGCCCACCGCTAATCACACCCCCATCCTCCTTTCTCATTACGTCAAAAGCAAAATATGAGCTAATTATGTATGTGACCTGGATGGCCTCCTCAAGCACTTGTCTCTCCCTATGTTGCAGGTGGTACGCAGGCTGGGGAAATGGGAGCGGGGTGGGTGCAAGTGTTAAGTTCTGATGCCAGCATTTTTATTGAAAATTAAGCTAATCCAAAATGCTTTTGCACCAGTGCAGGTGAACCCAAGCCACACAGCACCAAGGAGATAAAACCCCCCCAAAAATCCAGTGTGTAACATGCTAATTAATCGCAGATGAGGAACTTGGACAGGCATTCCTTAAATAGGTTTTAAACGAAAGACATAGATGCTCTCCTGAATGAGAATCAAACACAAACACTAGAGTTCTCCAGGGACTGAAATTTTATCCCCCTGGTGCCCAGCTGGCTCAGGAGCGCCCAGGTTTGGTGCCATATGTGCTGTACTAACTTGCGTGGCAGGGAATCCCAATTCAGGGAGTCAAAGAGCCAGGTACCCAAAGAGCAGAACTTGTTTCTGCTACTGGGTTATTGCAAAACAAACCAAAAAAGTTTTTGCATGAGGCCTATAATGACATAAAGATAAGGCTTTAGCAGAGAACCTCTGCTGACCACCGTGCCGTGAACACACGGTCACGTGGAGGGGCAGCAGAAGGTGCTCTGGTTGCTGATCACAGGGCACAGTGAATGCAAGTATCACTCCCCAGTCACAGCCTGACCAGAACAAAACCTAAGACTCTCTGCAATTAAAAACAAGACA